>PVHY01000465.1:9531-232802 GCA_004024945.1 Uropsilus gracilis | reverse complement strand
AAAAAAAAAAAAAAAAAAAAAAAAAAAAAAAAAAAAAAAAAAAAAAAAAAAAAAAAAAAAAAAAAAAAAAAAAAAAAAAAAAAAAAAAAAAAAAAAAAAAAAAAAAAAAAAAAAAAAAAAAAAAAAAAAAAAAAAAAAAAAAAAAAAAAAAAAAAAAAAAAAAAAAAAAAAAAAAAAAAAAAAAAAAAAAAAAAAAAGGGTCTGCAAATTGCGTGTAAATCAAGCACTAGCAGTTTTGTCTAACAGACTTCTTCATAAAGTAAAAAAATGAAAACCTCTACATACAAAAATTATTCATAGCAACATGGTGCTAAAAAAGCCATCAAGTTAAAATAAAAATAATAAGTATATCAAAGTATTTCGTTTTGTAAAATAAAAAAACTATATGAGCGGCCCTAATGCTGTAAATCAAAAATTATTTAAAAAAATCCCATTTCCACATAAATAATAAAATATACCACTACCACTACATTTTTACATTTAAAAGGGAACAATAATAATAAAAAAAAAACCTTCCTATGTTACAAGTGCCAAAATCTAAACATCACCACCTTTCTTCACTAAAAAAACAGTTGCTAAAATAGTCCTAAAGTTAACCAAACTTCCTAGCCTCTCTATGTTCAATCTCCTATTTATAAAATAAAAAAGTATCTTCTACTTCTCAAACTCATTGTAACAGTTACACTTTTAATACATACAAAATTATTAAAATAATGCCTAGCTCATAACAAACATGCCAGTAAATATCAGCTCTTTACACATGTATTGAGAGGCAGAGAAAAAAACATAGAAGCAGAAAATCACTATTTTCTCCGACAACTAAGATTGTTTGCCTTTTTTTTTTTTTGATTGAAATTACTGTCCAAAGAAAAAAAATATTTCCAGGGAATTATTTAATTACAGTTTAGACACAAGATGCTAGGTCCATAACAAAACAACCACAGTACCTGGTGGAGAGTACTTCTAATGAATCAAGGTTGTGTTGAGGAAGAAATTCTACCTCAAGGATTTAGGGAAAACTTAATAAATATTGGATTCTTGAAGGATTACTGTGAGTTAGATAAATTGTCACAGAATGTGATGGTGTTAGAATGCATTAAAAGTGCAAAATTGCAGAAGGATTTTATAGGACTTAGGTTACCTGAAAGAAGACCAAGAAAATGGCATTGCAGTGAAACTAAAGAAAAAATTTGAAGAGCCATATACACAGAAGTAAGAATTTTAAATTTCACCCTACAGGAATTGAAAATATTGATCAAGTAGGCAAAATACTTAACTTTCTATCTTAGGAAATATAGTTCTGTCAGATATATGGTGTTGTTTGGGAAGAGGCAAATGAGAGTGATTATATGTTTATCTAAGGAAAAAAAGTGTGATCATGTAAAACGGGACATTTTATGCAGCATAGACTCAAACTCTGTTTATAATTTTCAAGAGTATTTACTTTTTCTTTATTCTGTAATATCCCTGGAATACTTTGATATCAGATATATTTACAAATCTACAGTGATGTAATTAGTTCACAATGCTCACAAGTTAATTTAGGGTAACAACTTGTTAGTGAGAGTATGTTAATTTGTAGTGGTATGTTTTCAGTAAGAACTTTTATAGGTAGTTTACTGGTTAAAAAAAAAAAAGCCATCAGAAAATTGTGAAAAATTTGGGACTGTGGCTAACATCCACAAGTCATTATGGAATGCGTACAACCTGCGTATTTATTTCAGAAATGAGCTTAAAATAGGCAATTCGTAAATAAAAAATTTCTCCCATCTTTTTTTCTTTCTCTCTGTTACTGTAATTGGAATATGAAGATACATAAATCAGCTCAATTGAATTTAAATGTAATGTTTGAAATACAAAACAATTTGTTCCTAATGAATTAGATGACTATTTTGTTTAGTTTTATGTACACACATGTAAACAAAAATGCAAATCAATATAACATTAACTTGTATCATATTTTATGAATATGGTGATGTAGATAGGTAGGTAGATAATACATAAGATGATAGGTAGATGAGGTGATATAAGAAGCAATAATTGTTTTTCTCCACTGAGGAAAAGATTGTTATAAAGTAAACAGAATTATTTGTTTCTTTAGTTGAACATATATACTTGATCATGAAAACAATTTTCACAAATAAGCAAATAAAGCTGAATTGTCAATTTTGTGCAATGTGTATATTTTGCATATATTATACATGCAACATATTTTGTGTATATATATGGGTATGTATATTGTCACATTTACTTAGTAAGTCTTTTTTAACAACACATTTTATGGAGGCTCATTTATCTATTACAGATGGCAATATTTACAGAGATTTTTCTAAACATCCTAAAACGCTTTTCCTTAGATCAATTTATTTGAGTAATTGCTTAGTAATGCTATTATAAATAGATGATTCTGTAAATATGTGTTACTAAAAATATATTGTTTAAACATAAAAATTATGTGACATAAATTTTCAGGTTGCTCATTCAAAAAAACAAAACAGTGTTTATCTAAGAAGGACAAATAGAATTTCTATTCAAAAATCTTTCCAACAAAAATAGCATAAAGGAGACCTTTCAGTTATTATCAATACAAGTCTACACAACCAATAACACTTTGCTTGCTTCTAAAGAGAGACTTTTCTTTTCAGGAACCAATGCCTAACAAACAAGGATGGAAGATAATGATAGATTGTTTAGACCAATTATATTAGCAAGAAACATAAATAAAGTCTGCGATTTTGTGTCAGTTTCAGGTATATCTCTTGGACAAGGAACATGAAACACTATGGCTATGAAGATTCAGCAAAGGAAATTAGCACAGGTTTCAAATTAGTGTGTTAGCCTATTTTTCTTGTATAGTTCTGTCTTGAATTTAAAGATTAAAAATAAATAATATCAATGTAACAAATTTAAAAATATATCCTTTGAAAATGTCAACTGTTTGTAAGAAAAATGAGCATATAGTAGGAACTTGTCTGATATGTATATATCACTGATTACATAAAACAATGGATATTGCATTTTGGTTAATGTTCTCACATCTCCGTGTAACGTATTACACTTTTTTTGGGTTATATTTTCTGTATCTGTTTAATTTCTAGATATCTATGATCTACCTATCAATCTTTATTTAGAAAGGATTTTGTCTATATTTTTCACTAATAATATTAGACATTATATCCACAGAATTTAGTTATTGATTCTTGGTTAGACAGATGAAAAGTGAGTGTTGGTATCTCGTCTGGACAGTGGTGGCAGTGGCATTTTCATCTAGTATCTTAAAATGCAAATGAGAGTCAGTTTAATTGGAAAGTTAGTGATTTCAGTTCTGAATACAGGAATCTGTAGTTGTTATTAGTTCCTATAATTGCAAACGTCTAATACGGAGCATAGAAAACAAATTTTGGATCTCAAGGGAAAGAATCTGCAATAGAAATTATAGTATAAAGAACATTAAGTACAAGTAATGGGTTTAGTATGAAAATAAATGACTGCTTTTTAAAATAATTGTAGTAACATATCAAATATTATTTTTATAGGCTAATGAATCTAAATGTGTGGTCTATACCAAGACAAAGGACTATATTCTGTTTCTAATTGTTTTCTGCATACTGCATATAACATGTTACAAAAGCTGTGGTAACTTAGAACTGTGTAATGCTGGTATAAAGGCAGGGATAAAGACCAATCCAACGGACTGGAGAGTTCAGAATTAAACCTATGTTTGACCAGTCGACTAATATTCAACAAGGGAACCAAGAAATTACGTTCTCTTCAATAATTAATGTCAAAGAAACTGAATAATTGCAAAAAAACACTCAAAGTACTTAACAATAATATTTGAAACTGAAATATAAATAAAACATAATGATAGTCATTATAAAAGTCAGTATGAAGATTTCTCAAAAATTAAAAAAATAGAACTACAATATGATCTAGCAATCACTTTAGGCTATTTATATGTACCCCGAAGAATTTGAATAACAATCTTGAAAAGATATCAACACACCCATGTGCACTGCAGCAATATTCACAATAGCCAGCATTTGAAAAACGGAAGTATATATACAGTATAGTATTTATTATTTAGCCTTAATAAATTAGGATATCTTATCATTTGATACAGCATAATAAAACTAGAGAACATTATACTAGTGAAATAATCCAGCTGCAGAACAAATGTATGATTTTACTTTTATGAATTGCCCATATGTTGAAATTAGTGAAGTTGAGGATAGATTGGAATGGAATGAGACCACAAATGGTAAATCTCATGTGAAGTGTTCTTACCACAAACAAAAAGAACAAAGGAAAATATATTGCTGGGAATGTGGTACTATTTTCAAGGGTATAAGAATAACTCCAAATTCATCGAATTGTATACGTTAAGGATGTAAAGATTTTGTAAGCTGTTATTCAATAGACCTGTTAAAATTAAAATTTATATATATTTTAAGTAATTGATAATGATCTTTTGATAGTTATAAATATGTTTTTATAATAACTATATCTTTATGTTTTATTTATATTCACAATTTATTTTTGTCAATATTATTTGTAAGTCTTTTAATTAATTTGAGTGATTTTGTATAGATGTAATGTAAAGCTCTAGCTTCATCATTTTGATGAATATTCAGTTTTCCAACACTTACTGAAAAGAACAGCAATTCATTTTCATGAGTTATCTTCTGATATGATTTGCAATGCTTTCTAAGAATTTTTATCATTGCTTGTCTGATAGAATAAAGTATATTTATTCATTTGAGGTTTCACCATGTAGAATATTGGATAAAACCATTATATAAGAAACATAAATTAAATGGTTTCCAAAATTAAATTCATGATGAGTAAGAGCAATGGGATCTGGGAAAGACACATTACAAAATTTTTTCATAGACTAATAAAATCTTAGTTCATAGTTGAAATCATGGTATTATGAGTCAATAATACATTTCTATGTTTAATGCACATAGATGTCTATTAGTATGTACTGGAGTTCAAATTACCCAAAATTATAACATAGCACTGAACTACCAGGATAGAATTTAAAGTTACATGTAATTAACTATGTCCTTTAGCCTTGGAGATATTACTAAATTCACAGACTTAATTTCTTTCTCTAACAGTAGTTTAATCACACCTATCCTAATTAACTTACAGGGATTTTGTGAGATGAATAACATTACTGCTGATGCAAGGTAAAGACAAAAATGAAATTAAATATTTCATGTTGCAGTAAAGATATTTTATGTACTTACCAAGTATTATATGCTGGAGGGTGGATTCAAAGTTAAACAACTTTCATTCTCTGAACTTAATGAGCTAATGATCATGTACCTAGGGGTCAAAGAGAGACTGGAGGAACAAAAGAAGCCACTACAATTGACTAATGTGCTAATATCAAAAAAGTAATACTTTAATCTACTCTGTAGACTGAGGCAATTTTCATATAACAGACTTTGAAGGCTTAGTAAAATTGCCACTGGCGAGAGTGAGTTAGGTAGTGGTAATTCGATGTTATAAACAAATTATTTTAGAGTTTTAGTAAGTACTATAGAAGACAACATGAACACCATGCTGGTGTGATGATTCTTCACTTCCTTACACAACACTAATCAAAAGAAACCAAAGGAAACAATGAAATTATCACAATTCCTGCTGTACAGTTATCATTGTAATTAGCATTATATCCCTTGGGATTTTCTAAAATGTCTGTTGTCCCCCAACTCTAAACTCAGAACATAATATACAGGACAACTGCTGTTGGATTGTATATGTTAATAAATCTGTATGGATATGTTAGTAAAATCTGTAAGTAATCATAGCTTAGCCTGTGTTGTTTTATACATAATGTTAAAAGGGAAATAAAAACATTTAATGTTAATGAGAACCTGGGAAAGCTCTTTAGTGTAAATTAAAAATCACAAACATAGATTTCAGTTTAGGCAACACAGGTTTACTTAAGTTTTAACCTCAAATATGGCCTCCTCCTTCCCATGTCATATTGTGCAAATTACTTAAGTGTTTTAAGTCTTACTTTTTCATAAGTATATTGGTTTAATACAACTTAATAAAATCCATCAGAGATATTGGTTTAAAATCTTAGATAAGATGCTATAGGTAAAACGTTTGAAATAAAATAGTTTATATTAAATTGTTAATTTTGACCCTGGCAAATATTTTTAAAATGGAGGGTGATGATCATTTAATCATTTAGTATTATCTGTAATGCACTGAAATACAGTTATTTTACTCAATGTCAGGATACTAAAAAATATGCATAAAAAGACAAAATGTATAGACATTGCCAAAACCAAATTTGGAAAATTTCATTCCTTATTTTTGCTGTTAATTTTTATATCATAGAAGTGAGAGCCAGAAAATGTAACTGAAGTTATATTACTAAAGAAGAAATCAGAAAACAATGCCTGCTACTACCATATTAAAAGAAGAAATCTGTAATATGTTTGACAAATATTGTTATTTCTTGAATACAATTTGCATTTGTGAAGCAAATATTCTGATAGCTATTGATTTTTCTTTCAATTTACCCCTTTTCCAACTTTAATATACTTTCTGTTTGTTGAACTAAAGAAACAGTAGGTTGTTTTGATGCAATAGCTTTACCATATTTAAATAATATTAAGCTGCTTTGAAATATATTCAATCTCTAATTGAAAAGAAAATGTTAGATAATTAGATGATATAGTAAAAATGAAAGGGTCCTCTGATGATCAATTTTTAAAAATTTCCACCTCAAATATTTATTTAACAGTGATACTACACCAGGCATAATTTTTAAATATAGCTTGATATAATTAATTATTTAGGAGTACATACTTACAGGGGGATGTATAAAGAATATAAAGGTAATGTAACCAAGAGTCCTATATTTTTGTCTTTCAAAACAAAGTTCCTTTATTCTTCAAGTATATTCCTTCTCTTTGCATTTCTGACCCCTTCTTCTCCCCACCAGTTAGCATCTATCTCTCATATATTATCTATTTACCTACATCCATATAGAGAGGCCTATAGTATCTGTATTCTGATATAAAGAGAAAATAAAATAAATAATAATTTGAATAAATAAAATGAAAATTATACTTATTTTTACAACATTGAGTTCAATTTCAGCAATTTCTTTCTTTCTTTGATAATTATCATTGAAGAAGTTCCTTAGATTTAAATTTAAATTTAAAACTTTATTAACAGATATATAATTTCTGTTGTCATTCTTGTTGGCAACTTCCAGTGGATTGTACAATGAATGCTGTATCTCAGCTCTTGAATTAGTTTCCACTGATGATTCCTACACATGATTTTAGACACCTTTTCATGGGCTTATCTTTTAATTATCCATTATTTGGGGGCTAGAAAATGAATCATGCAGCTTTATAGTTTATAAGAACACTCATTCTACAACAGTTCATTCATTTATTCTTAATCTATTTTCAGAAGCTCTAATTCCTTAAAACTTCACTATTCAAATTTAATATTTTGCATATATATGTGTATTTTTATTTATATTACATTATTGCATTATTGTGTGCCCTGGGGCTTTCCCATTTCACTAACACCTGCTAACCATCCTGATCTTTTGTGCTCTTCATCCTATTCTCTTACAATGAAACCTTTTCTAGTTCTATTCCATGACTTAGTCTTCCATGAGATTCTTTGTTTATTCTAAAGCTTCATGTGTTTTTCTCTTTTCATTATACTAATCTGGGTACAAAATTATCTGATTTCTGTCTATATGAAATATTAAGACACATCATTCCAGGCATGAAATGTTCACCATAAAATTGAAATAATTCCTCGTCATTTAAATTCCGTGGAGACACTCAGTAAATTATTCTTTATTCTATTTCAATTTTTAAAAGATTGCTCATGCACCTCAAAATATATTTCCATCTTTTCTATCAGACATAGTTGTTCCCTTCAAAATCAAACTGATACACATGCTTTTACATGTTAAAGCAATATATTGTTATAATAAATGACCTTCCCCCCCCCAACATTTATACTGTGTCTTGTATTTTTTTGTTTGTTTCTGTGAAAATTATTCTCTCTCTTGTCAGATATATGATAAAAAACAGTCTTCCTATCACAAGGGTGTCTTTTTATCTTAATGGTAGTTTCTTTTGCTGTACAAAAACTTTATAGTTTTGTTATTCCTTTGTTTCCCTTGTTGTTGAATTAAAGTCCCTATAAACAAAACCAATGCCATTAGTGTTTTGTCTGTTTTCTTTGATGTATTTTTTGGCTCCACACTTGACATCCAGTTTTTTAATCTATGTCAAGTGAATATTTATATATAGCCTAATTTTGTAGTTTCATTTTATTTTTTGCATATAATTGTTCATTTTTCCTAATTTCAGTGTACACTCTTTGTGCCATTGTGGTAGAGTGACTTTATATATATATATATATATATATATATATATATATATATATATATATATATATATATATGCCAATTTGTTTCTGTGCATTTACTATATGTTATTTGTCTAAGTCTGTCTAATTTTTATTTTTTGCTGTTTCGACTATGGCTTTGCAATATAGGTTGAAGTTTGGCAGGATGATGGTTTCATTCTGCGTTCTTATCAGACTTGTTTTGTCTCTGTGGGTTTTTTTTTTTGAATCAATGAAAATTTCATTGACATTTGATCTGCTACTTTGAAGAATGCCATTAAAATTTTGTATGTATTACATTCAATGTACAAATTGCTTTGGGTAAGATGGTCATTTTAATACTGTTAGTTTTTTGAAACATGAACAAGGAATTTATTTCCTTTTTTTTTCCATTAATAGTGTCCTAGAGCTTACATTGTATTATTCTTCTCCACCTATTTAGGTATTTTTTAATTACTTAAGTTTATGTTAAAGAGGTTGTAAATTAAATTATTTTCTTGATGTATTTCTTTTATAAATCACTATATATAAGAGTTAAGATTTTTAAATGTTTTATAGACTTCAAATTTACTTATTTTTGTTTCTAATATGTTCATAGATTTAGTGGAATTCTTTCAGTTTTTTTCTATTTCAGAATCATTTTATAGTTTGGTCTTGTCTAATTGCTCTAATTAAGAATTCCAGTATTATGTTGATTAGTAAAGATGAAAATGGATATCCTTGTCCAGTACTCAATTGAGAGGAAACTTTTAGTTTTTCAACATTTAGTATGCTGTCAACAGTGGTTTGGTGTGCATGGTCTTTATTATTCTGAGATATTTTCTTTTTTATTCTTATTTGATTTTTTTCCATAGGTGAATCTTGTCAAATGTCTCCTCTGCATCCATTGATATCAGCATATGACTTTTACCTTTTTTTGTTGATTTGATAAAGTATATAAATCTATTTTCATGAATTAAATCTTCCTTATATACCTGGAATAAATTTCATGTCTCTATAATACATTTTAAACTGATTTGTAGCAATGTGTTAAGAATTTTTGTCTCTGATTAGTAGGGATATTAGTCTGGATTTTTTTTTTTTTTGTAGGTGATATCTTTGTCTGCTTTTGGTATCATACAAATAATGTTGGACCTTACAATTGGAAATATTTAGCATTTATTTTTCTGGAAGAGTTTGAGTAGACTATTAATCTTTGATGTTCACATGGAACTTACCAGTGAAACCTTTTGATCATGGAAGCTTGTTTTTTGTTTTTTTGTTTTTTTTCAAACTATTATTGTTTTAATTATATTACATGATAAAAGTTTGGTGACGTGACACTCCCCAGTAACTCAAGAAACATGAAAATATATAAAAAGGAACTTTGGTGATTAGTTTATGACTGCATTGAAAAATAAAAATGCCTATTAGTTTTTTTGTGTACAGGTTTGCAAACTATCATAGTAGTTAATACTTTAAGGGAATAAAATAGTTATATTCAAAACAATATTTTATAATGCTAACTTCAATCATTTGATGTTACAAATGTTGTACCTTAACATTAGTATATCTAAATATTTTTACTATTCTTTCTTTGCTTGGAAATAAGTCAATGTGTAGCTCTATTATAATCTTTGTTGAATATTTGTCCTTCACTGTGATAGTCTGTTTTAGAATTCATGTAAATTTCATCCCCAATAACAGATACTGGATGCTTTCTAGTAAACAAATTCACAGGACAATAATTTAGGAAACCTCATACCATAGCAAGAAAATCCCATAATAATGTTTAGGAAATGTCAAAAGGGAGGAAATTATTTTTTACATTTTGTGTTTAATAATTATACGATAGAGAATTTATGTATGGTCCCAGAGAGAATGTAATGGGTTTGACTATACAGTCAAATATTTTGTGTACAGATACATTTATTATAGTCTCAAAAAATCACCAATACAATTAAGCCATTATGTAACTCATTTAAATCTTAGACTTTTTTTTTGTTTATATGTGATTTTTCAGACAAAGTATCCTCATCAATTGCTGTTATAAGGTAATGTTACTATAAAGAATATTGAGCTTATTAACTAACTTATTAACTTATTAATCTTAGCAACACTGACAATTTTTTGAGAACTTCAAGTTCTAAGCAGGATCTGCATGCTTTGAAAAGTATATAGTCCTAGAATATTCTCAAGACGAGATTAAGAACACCTTTTTATGTAGGATGATATAGATTTAAGTTTAGCACAACTTTCTAGAATATAAAGTTATTGGGTGTTGGAGAAGATATTTAATACTATAATGACCCACATACTTGTACAAGCAATAGAGAATTTGCATCAATGTTTTCTAATATGGTGTCCCCCATCTATTAACTACTTCTTCATTAAATTAGTTAGAACCCATCATTAGAATTATCTGAAAAATAAGGACACTAAGTCATAAATATCAGGTCATTCTACAACAGTAATTATTAGGAGTAGCGTGTGGAATGAAGAAGAAATTTAGACGGAAGAGATTGAGAGCGATCTGTGAGGCTAGCCCACAGAACAGGGATCCTGGAAAGCATGTCCACGTCCAACTTTAATGACGTTTCGATGCCACTTATATACACCAGCAACGAAATGTTACAATGATGTAATGAGGAAGTAGCAAAGTGTAGTGACATGCAGCAGGGAGGATGTGGCGATGCGTGATAACCGGAGAATTTACCTTTGGGGGCAACAGTCATCATTAATACGTCATATGTCTCTTGGGACATTCCAAAGAGGTTAGAAAGCTGGGTTACAGGTGAGAGACATGCTGTTGCCCACCCCTAGTGTACCAGATTGGGGTAGAGAGATAAGAAGTGTTCCTCTTATCTGAAACTTTTTCTCTCTACCTGCTTCCACATTCCACAAGTAATGATATAGCGGTCTTGCATATTCATTTTATGCCATACTCTACTGATAAATTGAATAGTCTACAATAAATGTTTACAAACTTGAGTCCACTAACTGCAGAAAACAATACCATTAACAAATGGCTGCACAGTCTGTAATGGCAAAAAGTCAGTAATTTTTTTTAGCTCTAGGTAGTCAGAGTTCATAAAAGCTGTGCCAATTATTAAAAAATTTCTCCCTGACAAGTGAGATTAAGGGCATCGATCTGTATGTAGTTGAATATAATGACTACGATTGTTCATTTATCAGGAAATGTTCTTCACTTTATGTCAAGTAAGGGGTCATAAACTCAGGACTTTTCAATAAGAATGGTTCATTACAGACTGATTAATTCCAGCAACGATAATATATAATAATAGTAAGTGTTGATATCTTCTAGATAAGTGCCTCTTTATGTACATGTGTATAGATATATGTATAAATGCATGTATGTCGTTCTGTATACAAAATTACATGACAGTGATGTGAGTACAGTCTGTAAGACAAGACCCTTGTAGCTATATACCTGACAATAGCAACAATTACTAATGTCCTTAGTAAGTGTTATATAAAAAGATACTGCCGGAATCTTTGCATTTGATTTTCTTACAAAGACAATATTTGAAAGCTGGTAGGAAGGCCCATCAACCAAGAATAAGGTGAAAAGAAAACTATTAAGAGAAAAGAAACTTGAAAAACAGAAACTGCCTATGGTTGATAAGACTAATAATTTTAGTGTACTTTTTATAATAATAAATCGTAATTGTGTAGGAAAGTGCAAGTTTGGACTGTATATATATGTACAAATAATTTTATAAAGGTTTGGTCAATAATTATCTCAGAGAATAGATGACAGCTTTGAAAAATTGGTGCTTTAAATTTATACAACAGATTATTATTTTTTCAATCAACATGGATATTTAAACCTAGAACACATCTCCATCCTAAAAGATAGTGATATATAGTTTAAAACTTAGTTTAATTGCACAGATATGTTTACATATTTAAAACTCTAATTGTTAATTAAAGCAATATTTCTTTTTGGATAAAATCTTAGGATATTAATTTTATATATGCTTTCTATGAAAAAATGACCCAATTATCTCATAAATTGGACTATTAAGCTGACATTTTTACACAATGGCAAGATCATGGTTTATTAAATTTAAAGATTCACCTTCATTGGATACATTTCAAGAAATTTTTGCACTTTTTTAACTTATATACAGTTTTAAATTCCTGAATGCATTGCATTTCTTACTATTAACAACAAAGCAGACGTTGACCTCCATTTTAATTTTTCTTTCACATTCTTTCATAGGTAAAGGCTCACCCTGGCAATTTTTTTTAGAAGAAGCCAAGCAGTTTAGATTTACTAATTAATTTTGTAAAATGTTTTAGAAATATAAATGCTCTATTTAAAAAATATCCAGATATTTATAACTCTATAGTTTATAGAAGTTTCTATAAATTTGTAATTTGCATCTGTATTACCCTGACATTTAAGAAATCTCATTTATTTCCTATTTAGTCTTATATGTGCGACTTAGCCTTAATACTAGGTATTTCTGAAGTGCTATTTATGACTGATCTCTAACCCCTTTAAAGGGGTGGAGTGTGCAGAACTGAAATACTTCCCAGGAGAAGAGTCAGAGTGTTGATAACTTTCAACACCAGAGTTCACAACACAACAGAACTAGAAATGAATTCTTTGTCAGTCAAAAGACAAATTTAAGAATGCCCCAGACAGTGAAGAATTGATTTATTTCTCCCAAAACTATATCAGAAAATCATGACACAAAAAAAGACTAAAAGTTCAGTGACAGATGACTGATGATCAAATTAAAAAAAATATTCAGGACTTAGAGAAACTAATTTTTAGGATACCTCAATGTATCTTGATAAATAAAAAAAGTTAGGAAGGGATCAAAAAGAAATCAGATTTGTGTCAAGCACATCTATTCTCATCCACAGCACAAATTCACTGAAGACTCAGATTTGAGCACCAAAAGGTACACTGAAGCCTGTTCCTTCCACCCAGAAGTTTAACAACCTGGTCACAGCAGACAGCAAAAGAATTTGGGTGGGTCTTCCTGAATGTCTTAAGAATAAAAATATCTCAGAGCTGAAGTACTAGTGTGTCATCACTACTATTAACAATGATAATTATTACATAGTTGAGTCTTTTAACTTACCAAGGAAAGGAGCATAGGCCAGTTGAGAAATTTACTGAGTAAATTGCTAAAGTAGGTAATCTGGGTTTTTTTTAATGAATAAAAATGGGGAACTCATAGTGAAAGTGCTAATAAAGGTGCTAAACCTAACACAACTGAATACAATGAAATGAGTTCATATGTTTCTACTCTTCATTAGTCAGGATTGTATCCTCAGATTGGCCTAGTAAGTAAATATTCATCCAGGTCACTAAAGATCATGGCATTTTATCAGCTGTGGCTGTTTAGAATCAGTTTAAATGACACACAAAGATCACTTTTGTTACATTTAGGGAAGTGTTGTTGTATATATGCAGGCATGAACTGGATTTCTTAGCATGCTTTTCTGTCCAAAATAGCTTGAGCAACCCTGGTGTAATATGACTTATTTGTAATATGATTTCTGACTCCTGTACCTGAATGTCCAGAAAGTTCATTATTATAAAAGACCCAGTTTCTTACAGATTGAAAGAAGAAAAACTTCTGAGGGTTTCCTGAAGAGTTATTTGCTAAAATTAGCTTATTTTAAATTCAATGGCCTTTCCTTGATGACTCCGTATTAAAACAGAGACATAAGAAAATGAACTTCTTATAAAATATTTCATGAGCAAAATAAAGAATGAAAAGATAACAGCTATCACTGTTGCAAATTGTTAAAAACAACTTTGCTAATCTTAGGATAAAAAAGATGCCCCAGGTGCTTATCAGCAAATTCAATTACAAATGTAAAGCCAATGAGAAATTTATAAACACAAAGTTAATATCAGGTTTAGATCATTGTGAGGCTTATGGGTTGCTCTTTCCTGGGTGTATACCTAAGTTAGATGAGACAGGAGTAAAATGGAAATCATGTATTCATAGGCAAGAACACATACATTAAAAATAATGAAATTAGTCTGCATGGAGTAGCTTGCTAGCAGATTGTCACAGCGTGCTCCCTCATTAGGATATTTCCTTGAAGCTGGAGATTGTTAGAGTAAGCAAGGCAGAACTATGCAGGTGGGCAGACATCAGTATTCATCTTCAAACTAAATTGTTCTTTGAAAAATGATATGGTCCACAAAAATTCTAATACTTTGTATATTCTAAATATCAGTCTCAATCCATATCATCACATATTTTAAATGAGTACATCTTGTTCCAGCTTACTTACATGAACATTTATGAGACTAGTTGTTTTCCTTATGCACAAAATTTGAATAAGCAAGGCCCAAGGTAGATTGTACACTGATCATCATTTTTGCTTGACCCTGAGTAGATACATGGTTTTATTTTCAAGACATATTCATACCAATACCTAGCATCATACTTGACAAAAGATCTCAAAATTCTTTATGATTTAGATTATTTGTCTTTATATGATTTTTGAAATTTCAGAAGACTAGTCTCTGATAACACTGACTGACGGTCTAAATATTTGATATTGATTAATATTGTCTGTCAAAAGAGGCTGCAAAAAGAATGAAAAAAAAAGTTTTTTCCCAAATGCCCCGATGAATCTAAATATTGTAAAATCAATAATATCAGTCACATAAAAAACTTTAAAGGAAGATCACTTCTAGTGATTAAGAAGTCAGATTTTGATTAGAATGAGTAGTTTCCAAGCAAATATTACACTGGACAAAGTTAAGCATGAGGGGAATAATTTATACAAGACTATTGTGGTAAGAGAAACAAAGCAGAACTCAATGTAACAAAACTCAATGCATGTATGTGCATACTTGTCAAGTATTGGGTGGTATGACCACAAGACTGTAGGCTCTGTCTGTTTGTTAAGTGACATTATATATAGGAATAAAAAACTTCCTCCTCTCTTTACTACAAAAGGCAGTTTTACACTTTACCTAAAGCAACTTTGCTAAAGTTAGACATCAATTCCTTACCAAAACTGGAAAATATCACAAAAACAAGGATATAAGAGCACGGATTACCTTGATTTAATTTCCATTTCAAATGGATGGGCCCTAGTTTTTTTGAAAAATGTTTCTGAGTTGTCAACCTGGTAAGTGGCTGGGAAAAACAGAAAGGAATCACAATTGCAAGTATGCTAAATAATTTAGTACATATGAGATCAAGAACTTAGAGAGAATCCATCTAAAATTTAGTCAAGCTTTGGGAACTTTAATGCCAACCAGATTAATTTTTAAGGTAAAAGTAGCACCAAACTAGAGTGGAGCGACCCTGACATTCCAGCAATTTGACTGTTTTTGTTTGTCATTAACCAATAACCAAGAAGATGCTATCAATTTTTTTCAATTTTTATTCATGAGTGTGGCATCTAGGGATGGCAGCAAGTATATTTAGAATATTAGAATATTTAGAATATCCATAATATTTAGAATATTATGAATAAGTTCCTAATATTTAGAATATTATTCATGATTATTCAATATTATGGATAATTTTGTTTCACATGACACACTTCTTAATAACTGTAGGTATGTTATACTAACTGAATTGAATTGACAATAACTCTAGACAGGTAGTTTTAGCCTTCATTAACAAAATGGGAATATATGCAAAGATGCAGTGAAAAACAATTCATTTGATATTTTCATATATTTTCTTTACTGTTTTATCTTTGTTAGAGATCAGCAATAGAATTTTGTAATTCACCCCAAGTAATCACCTCCAGCGGTTTACATCATGTTGGGTTGAATCAATCTTCTTTCTAAACAGCTTTCTTCAGTACACAGCACAGAATTCCACAAGATGGCTCTGTATTGCACTGTTAGAGCTGATAATAATTGAAATTCTCATCTAAGTTTTCATTTGTTTACACCATTTATTTTTCACAGGAGAATAAAGTCAATTTTTTCTAATCAAGTTAGAAGACATCATTGAAAAGTACATTGCTTTTTAATGTATCTGTGACTTAGCACCTTGAAATAGGAAAAATTGTCAATTACTGAATTTCAGTGATAATACCTAGCAATAATAACTATCACATACTAGGCATTACTTAACTACTTTATTATTTACAATAAGAATAAAGAATGAAATTATTAAAATTACTAGGGTTATTTTGAAAATAAGAAAATTGAATTAAGGAGTTTGTCTAAAATTATGAGAAAGTTAAGTTTTGATCTGAATCTGTTTAAATTAAATTTTATAACCACAAGTTCACAGATTGTTCTGTATTTACTAAAGTACAACATTTAAAAATCTGTGCACATTGTTGGACTCAATACAATTTAGACTGTCCTACTTGGTTAAATCATATCTAATATTTACTATCAAAATTAAATAGGTTTTGATGTTTAATGTTCAATAACTTAATTTCCTTTCTGATCACACAGATGATGAGAAAACTAGTAAACAGCAAAACATTTATTATTTAATAATTACTCAAGTGTTTTAATGTTAACTAATTTAATAGCATGTATATTAGAATTAATGTTATTGGTTTTATTTTATTGCAATATTTTTATTAAGTTGTGACTGGGTTATAATACTCTATATCACTTGGAAGAATAGGATCACTACATATTTTAAATATCTTTAGCAAAATCTATGAAATTCACATGATCTTTTAAATTTTACATGCTTTCCCTTAGCAGATTTAATTTTGGCAGAAAATCAATATTTGGCAAATAAAACTGATCTTTCTGCTATTAGTGGACACCATATACATATTTCAAAATATTAATAGCTATTTAAAAATACTTTGAACCCCTAATAAAAGACATATTAAAAGATAAAGCAACATTTTTTACACATGTACTTCAATTTGAAAAACAGTAACATACCTATGATATTTGTTATGGTTCCCTAGTTTTAGTTTTTTTGGAGCCCATATATATATATGTAACCTTGCAAATATACTTCTACATATCACAAAATATTTTTTTATTACTACATGTTTTTTCATTTCTTTCCCTTGTTATTTTTTGTGATACACATTACTACATGTTTCTTTGGCAGCACATTGTGTATATATCTACACATATAAGGTTGTACATTCTTTACTTTAGGCTTTCTGGATTAATGGAGAAACCAAGTAGAGTGGAATTTAAGGGTCAGAGCTTTCTGGTGTCTCTTTTAACACTTGCCTGGGGTATTCTTACTGCAGATATTTCACATTCAATCACAGTATACTCTGGGGGCATTAGTCATGGTCTTGACAGGTTAGATAAATAGTAAAAACTACAGGTGAAGGTCAATAAGGACTAGTCTGAAGTAGGTAAATTAAAAGCAAAATATCAGTTATAATTATACTTGTTATGGAAAACATATAACATCAATTAAGGCAGCATCACTAATGACAGGTTATAGATTCACAAAAGTACATTTTGACTCTAAGGTAACAGGCAATTAAAGTCTCAATACTATCTTTGTGTAAATTATTCCCAAAACCTGCTGTCATTATCCTATAATATTATGGTAGATTGAATGGGATTAACAATAAAATGAATTAAAAAGGAAAGATGCCAAAGTATAAAAGAAAATTGAAAAAAATGTATGATAAATGAATACTACAAATAAATTAAAATTACATTTTTTAAACTTATAAATACAGAAGTGCTAATTTTATTATTTCTGACTTGCAATTTTTTGAACAAGTATAATGTAGTTGATCATTCATTTTATATTAATAAATATGTATTAATCACTGTCAAAGACTAATGTAATGTAGATAATGTATCTAATGTAGATACATTAATTCATCAAAGAATCAAAAATTAATTTAAAAAATTGTGCTCATGAAAAGTATTTTTACCAGGAAAAAATGGAAAACTAATCTTTAATAAGTATGCAAATACACAAATTCATTAATTTAACTAGCAATAAGTGTTTTGAAGAACATTTAAATATGGAGATATTATTTGCACAGTGGCAGAAGAGGCAGCGCTGGGTAGGTAAGGATGTTGAAGAAGGATATTCTGGGGAACTAATATTACTTCTGAGATCTAAATTTTGAGAGTGAATCAGACATTTAAATAATTGGAAGACAAAACATTTGGACAGAAAATTTATCTAGAAAAAAACTTTAAAGCAAGAATGAATTAGTGTTTTCAGATAAAAGAACAAAGCTGAAGTTGTATTGTGTGAGGTATATAATATAAAATGGGATTCAGAAATGTGGGCAAGGGATAGTTAATCAAGGGTAACATAGAAATATGGTGAAGTATTTAGATATTTTTCCAAGTCTGAAGCAATGTTCGAAGACAAATTTGACAATTGCTCAGAGGACCTAGTTACTTAGACTTGATAGAATGTTAGGAAAAACTTTTCTACTCAAGAATACTTGAGTTGATAGTTTAATGATAAGCAATTGGTGACAAAGAAGCATACTATTATTTCTTTAGTTGTTTGAGTTCTTCTGTTTTGTTTGTAATAGTGTATAAAATAGTAAAAGTTGTAGACATTTGTGTCAAGAGACAAAACTGAAGATGCTATATAGGTACTTACATAACAACAAAGATGACATATTTCCATAGATATTTATTGACAGCAAACAAAATATAATAACTGACTATACTTCTTGTGTAATGCAAATATACTTTGATGATGAAATTCTTTTTTTGAGGGAATAACATTTTACTTAATTGGGACTCAAAGTTTATTTAACTTATTAAAATGATTACTATCCTCATTTCTAATGAAATTTTAAATATTTCATTTTTAAAAATCTCCTATAAGAGAGAATTTGCCAAATTTTGTTATCACCCTACATATTTATTATTTTAATTGCACATAGGAAACCTTTGGATGGCAGTCACAGGATTTTATGAAATTCTTCACTTGATGTTTGCCTTCTAGCATGGCATCATGTTGCAAAAATAATCACTCCCCACTACAGGTTATAAATAGAAGACCCTCAATTGTGCTGTCAAATGGCTGGTTACATATGGAGATTTTCTTTTCACTATGTAAAGCTGAAAAAACAGTCTGATAGAGTTGAAATTACAGAAAAAACTATCTGCTGCAATACTTGTGAAAGTGGAGAATAGTTTAACTTATGACAACACAGAAAGTGAACAAAGAACTTGATATTATTAAATGTTCAAAGTTAAAATTTTAAAATGACAGAACACCAATAAAATTTTTGTACATAGACACTATTTTGCTTTTGTATTTTTTCATATGTATTCATTATGAAATATCTACAAATGTCTGCAGAAAAAAGGATTATTTTAAATGCTTTTATTGGTCTAATTTGGTATAATTTTTCATTCAGAGAAATCCAACCTTGACTACAATTCAACAAAATACCATACAACTTTACCACTGATAAATGATCTAACTGTTGTGTGTACCTCAGTATATTCAGAATCTGTTGTGTTACAAAGTAGAAAATTGACAGTGGTTAAGTATATGTGAATGACTCAAAGACGCATGATAGATTCAAATATTTTCTGCAAATACATGCTGAAAATAACTCAATTGCTGAAGTTTTCAAACCCCTTAATTTTTGTTAATTTTAAAAATTGATCCAACTCTGTCTTTCCTACTGCTCAATTTTTTTTACTACCAGTATTCTTAATTCATTGAGTACATTCAGTTTCTAGAAATAATGAATTAGTGTTTACTTATTTGAAAATATCCTCACTTGTAGTATTCCTGCAGATTATATAAAAGGGCTATCAACGGTTGCTATTATAGATTAGAGACTGGCTCAGGCTGTGAAATGAGGAAAATTTCATTTCACTATCTCATATGTCTTTAGAACGTTGGTGACAGAACACACATGAATACCTCTGGAGAGTGATAGCTTTGCCAATCCTCCAATATTTACCTAAAGAAACATTCCTTAGGAGATAGTAGCCAATTTGTGAGTGATCCCCCTACCCTCAATTTTCTCACAGGAACCAATATTTTAATGTATTTTACTGCACCCTTGCCATTTGCCTTCCTGTGAAATTCCGTGTGAATTGTGCCTTGTACTTTATAAATACTCTCTTTCTTTATGAATAAATTTGTTACCTAGTTTATTCTTTTAGAGATTATGCTAGCTTCCATTTTGACCTGCAAAGGAGATGACTATTTCTGTCATTTAAAAAAATGTTTCTAATTTCCTTTTCTAAGTTGATTTTTCGCAAACAGTTGTCCCAGAACTTGATTTTTTTTGCTGTTTTTCTCCTAGCCAAAAGACTAAAAAGCAACCATGGCCATGGCAAAAGTGTCTTCCTCGGTGGACATATCTCACAACCCACAATTTTGCTCTTATAGGAGGATCAGAATATCCTATTCCTCAAAATTCTTACTCTTTTTCTTGCTGGCAACATGGACTTTTCAGAATCTTTTAGCAATCGTAAATCTTGCTTAAAAGAGAATCCAGTATTAGTCCCTTCTGCTATATGCCTTAAGAATCACTTCTACTGCTACCTCACACACTCAGTGCAAGACTTAAAGCCACTTTTTATTTATAACAATACCACAGCAAAGATTAAGAGCAAAACCCTCTCAAAAGACAGTGAACTTATAGCAGTGTTCCAGTAATAACTTGTATTCAGCCACCCTATATATGGTGGGTCTGTAATGCTACTTTTAATATGTTTAATATGTTAATATGTTTACTATATATATATATATATATATATATATATAACCTCATATCTCAATTCTTCTGTGACTACTCTCACCTTTTCCTGCTTGTCCCCTTAAATTAGCATTATTCGAGTCCATCTTAGTGACTCATGGACAAATATTTGTTTTCCTTTAATTATTTTTTAATTGAACTCAAATTTTGTTGGCTACATCTAACTCACTTCAGTCATTGACTGGGAGGTGCATTATGATGAGAGGAAGTAAGTAATCATTTTGAGTTCTAAATACAGTCTACTTTCTGTGCATTAACTATGATCTTTACATATAATTCTTTCAAAGTTTGTCTTCACAATTAATATTTTAAAGTTTGAGACAAAGCACACATTTTTAAAAAAATATTATTTATTTTGTTCTTTAGATCACAACCACTATAAGTGGTTTTTGGGATACCCCCCTCCCTCCTCCCTCTTGGTTCCTCTTCCATTCTCTCAAACCCCTCTTTGTTGTCTACTAGTTGTGCTAAGTCCATGAGTTTCTTTCTTTCCTACAACAGTGTCTTTTCACTGAGTGAGGGAATGTGTTGTTGGAACCAGGCGAACCTAACTGGTAGGTTTTCAGTCTTAAGTTTGCGTTGGGCAGCCAGTCTGTATTCATTTGTGATCTGTCCATGTTTTCTTGCTGCAGGTCATCTTCTCCAACCCCATATCTGGTGCTTTGTTGCTTTACCTTAGGGTTATGGTGTCAGATTTAGGCGGTCTTGCTCCCAGCCAGTGTCAGTGAAGAAGTTTCTTTGTGAATAACAGCGTCTGTGAATGGCCTTTGTAGATCATCTCCTCTACCTCAGTTTGCAGTTTTGATGTGGGGCTGATTACCCCATCTTTGGTCTTGCTCTCTTCTCCCACAGTGTGGGGAGGGAGTGTTGCTCTCCTAGAAGGTATCTCCGAAATGAGGTACTGGGTCTTCCCAGCCTGGTGAGCACAGAGGTGCACCTCATGATATCATGTCTCTACAGTTGTTTCTTTTGTCTCTCATGCACTAGTTCTACCTGTTGTCCATCTGCTGTGCCCAGCTCAGGCTTGTGGGCTGGGTTTTTGCATGACCCCTCACCCATTTTATGATGGGGTTTGTGTTGCACATTTGCTTGCTCCTCTTGAAGTTTAGCTGGAGTGAGAGCAAAATGGAAGGGGCTCCCCCCACCCCGCCTACTCAAGTGCCGGTACCTCCCTACACGTGGGCGGGAGCCAGATGGCTGAGCCTGATATCTTCCATGCTCCCCTTGGGCTAGAAGAAGGGGACAACATGGCTCTGCCAATCCAGGTTGCAGATGGCTGCCCTGTGCAGCAGCCATCGCTGGTGGGTGGGGCCACTCCATGGACAAATAACCCAAGTCTGATTGTAAATATTGTAGCCTGCTGGCTAGAGCATTGTAAGCAAATTCTCTTTGCAACCGTAATGTTACTAGGATCTGTACTGATGGCCCTAGCAACAGTCACTGTGACAGTCATCTCTTACCACTCTAAGCATTTTTTTTTTTTTTTTTTTTTTGAGACTAGGTCTTGCTGTTTTTGCCTGTGTAACCACAAGGTAGTTGCCCGGGGTACCACAGACTCAAGCAATCTCCAGCCTCAGCTTCCCAGGTAGCTGGGATGACAGGTGGACGCCACCACACCCAGCTATTTTTTTGGAACTAGATCTCACTATGGGCCCCAGGCAGGACTCGACCCATGATCCCTAGCCCTGGCCACTTCATAGGCTGAAGCTTATAGGCACGAGCCACCGCTCCCGGCCTCTTACCACTCTAAGCTTTTAACAGCCAAACATGTTAACAACATACAGCACAATCTTTCAACAATGATCCATAAACAGGCTAAAAGAGAACACAATTTGCTGATAGAAATAGATGCATTATAAAGAGAATTAAACTCTATGTATATAGAACACACTGCTATAAAACATTTGCTTTTTCTACAGTCATTATAATTTTACTTATATTTGTGTTAACCCTCATACAGATCACGATCTCAGTTATTCTAAATATCATATTGCATTTGTGCAAAACCAAAACTGTTTACTAAATAAATGCAAAAAATTGTGTCTCATTTAAACATCTTTAAAGCTACGCTCATCTAAACCTGCTTAACCTGTCCTGATTTAACCCTTTAAATTGCAGGGCTCAGAGTATAAACTGTTAATTGTTGCTGTAATATTAATTATAATTCTTTTCTTGATAAGGCTGCTTTGCACATATTGCCACCAACCTGTCAAAATTTCCTAGTTTATGGTAAGCAAAAAAGAAGGACATGATGGCCACTATTGCAGACCAGACTGGACTCATGTTGTGAAATGAGGAAAACTTCATTTCACTATCTCATCTGCCTCTAGAACACTAGTGACAGAAGCACATTACTACCTCTGGAGAGTGATAGCTACGCCATTCCTCCAATGTTTACTTAAGGAAACATTCCTTAGGAGATAGTAGCCAATTTGTGAGTGATCCCCCTACCCTCAATTATCTCACAGGAACCAATATGTTAACCAATTTTATTGCACCTTTGCCATTTGCCTTCCTGTGAAATTCCTTGTGAATTGTGCCTTGTACTCTATAAATACCCCCTTCCTTTATGAATAAATTTATTACCTAGTCCATGCTTCTAGATGACCCTTAGCTGCTATAGCTGGACAGTCTCTTCATCCTTTCTTGTACCCCATATCCAGCTCTCAACAGGCTAATTTATCAGACACTTCAAACTTATGGTTGATTTGTTGAAAGTTAAAAATAATTAAATGCTTTCAGCAATATCTCTCAATTTAACATATGTCTTCTCATTTGTTTCACTTTTATTTGAAGTGATTATATTTCGTTTTATATGAACTGGTTCATCTTGAATGAACAGAGCTATTCTTTAATCCTGGATATTTACATATACATATATATATATATATTTCTCTTTATTTCTCAGTACTAAGATTCTAATCATGTGGCAGTACTATTCCTCACATTGAGAATTATGAAAACAAAGTATTTTCTTTTTTCTTTCTTAAAACCTAAGAAATGCTTCTCTGAATTAAGCTGGTTATTATGCTTGTATATAGGACTTTATACGTTGAATGTGATTTAAAGTTGTAGGAATTGTTTGAATTTTATTAACCCTACATGTAAATTATTTACAATTGTTTTGTGTGTGTGTGTGTAAATCTTTATTCTCACTTAAATGTAACTGTTATTTATTTATTTTGAGAAACAAGTTGTAGGCCTGAGAGAAATATCATGGAGTCCATATGGAATGTCCCCATGGTAAATACAGGAATATGTGAACTATTAAGCATAAAGGCAGACTTCCTAGCAGTTATTCATAATTAAGTCCCTTTCAGAGAATTCTAATTTATTATATATGCTTGTAAGTACCATTATATTTGAAACTCCAGATTTTTTTTTTGTATATGAACTTATCCCACAAAGAGATAGCTAAAACTTCATGAGGAGACAAATTTTTCTAATTGAAAATTGGAAAAGATTTGAGCAAAACATATTCATTTCTCATTTTACCTATTCAGAACTATGACATAGAAATAGTGTCTCTACCAATGTATTTGTGATGACGTGGATACAATATTTTCTGCTTTCGTAGAAAAAGCTTAATATTTAAAATGCAGAGTATATCCAGCTTTGACAAAATAGAATATATCTCAGTTTGTTGGTGGTTAAGAATATCCATGTATACACTTAGGCCAACAAAATTAATTAAAACTCAATAATTGAGAATTTTGTGTATCCTCTCTCAACTATCACTCACTATACTGGTATATATTTACTTTAAATAATTCCATTTTTATTGATAGATGTAGAAGATATTGAGAGATGTAGAAGATCATTATTATGACTATCAAGCAAGATTCTAAGAGTCTAAGGTTTGTATAATAAGGGAGATACTCAATATATAGATGTACTGTCACTTGAGAAAATAAAATTCTTAATTTATTTAAACTATATAACATTTAGACTTGCCTTTACTATCTGTTAAGACCTATAGTGATGTAGAGAGTAGGGCAGAGCTAATTAAAAATGGCATCCAGTCTAAATTTGGATTTATTTTTTTGCATACTTTTTCTGAATTTTTTTTTAAAACCAAGGTACCATTGTTTTGTGCACTGTGATTCAAAAGCATAGGATTAAGCCTTCTCTGAGCTATATCACCAAATGGCATCTTCAAAAACCCTTAGCCTTCCACCATAGTCCAAAGTACTCCCTTTTTTTAACTCCACATTTTTATAATCTCACTCCCACAGTCAGATTTCTAGGGTTTGTTATTGATTTGACTTTACCTGAAGCTTTGTTCTGTTTTTATATGTAAGGGTGTAAGTGGAATCATCTGTTATTTGTTATTTCCTTCTGACTAGAGGAATCATTCACTTTCTATGATACTTTAATGGTGCGGTCCAGTCGCAGTGGGAAATGGTGCCTGAGGGAAGGGGTGAGGTGTCAGCCTACCCTGGATAGATGGCACCTATTTGGGATAGATGGCAATCAACCTCTCTGTAGGATGCCTTTGTTATCTAGACTGATAGTTTACCAGGCTTTTCTAATTGAAAAGAGTTTAGTTCCTCATATTTGGGAGGATTTGTTCAGCGGGTAACCTTCTTTTTCTGCCCCCCCACCCCTTTGATACTCCAAGTAAAAAGAAACAAAAGTTGTTTACACCTAGTAACAGGAATAAAATGAGAGACATTTTTATCATTTAGATACATTTTTAAAGAATACTGACTTCCGTTGAATATTTATTCTTTTTGACCTGTGAATACTATATAAATATTTATATATACACATATGTAGAATGTAGAAAGAATATGTACAAATATACATACACATATATGCATGTACAAATATAATTTGCACATATAACTTATATTGCATGTTTATAGAATATGTCTTATGCCAGATTTATGTGCATTCAAATATGCATTTCCCAGTGTAATATACTTTAAATATTATCATATTTCCCTGACTTGAAAATCATTGATGTATATTACATTGTTAGGAGTTGCATGTGGAATGGAGAAGAAATTGAGAATGAAGAGATTGATAGCCATCTGTGAGGCTAGCCCACAGAATGGGGATTCTGGGAAACATGTCTAGGTCCAACTTTAATGAAGTTGTGATGTCCCTTAAATACCCTATTAAGGAAATGTGACAATGATGTAATGAGGAAGTAGCAAAGTGTAGTGACATGCAGCAGGGAGGATGTGGAAATGAGGGATAATAGGAGAATCTACCTTTGAGGGCAGCAGTCATTTACTAATAGGTCATATGTCTCTTGGGACATTTCAAAAAGGTGAGGAGACTGTCACAAGTAAGAAACCTGCTATAAACCACCCTCTAGTGTGTCAATATAAGCTAAAAAAAGAAAAGGTGTTCTTCTTATCTAAAGATCCATCTGTCTACCTGCTTCCACATTCCATATTACCTTATTTCTTTATTTTCAGATTTTATTATTCATACACTGAAGTATTAGGAATCATGCTGTTTATAATACTGTACAACTAATTTTATCTTTGTGTGAACATAATGGAGTTCATTTTTTGACACTTCAACATACTGAATTTTTGTTATCTTGATAGCAGCTAGCATAGAGTTCAATCTAACAATATTTTATATGTAGTCTTTCCATTATTAACTTTAATTTTAGAAATCATTTCAACAATTTTATCAATTCTATAATCTTTTATTTTATTATATATGTATATATTTTTTAAGTATGTGTTTTCCCTTATCAAAATTTATCAGATTGGCAGGTATAAAGACTGATTTGTTTTTCTGATGTAAAATATAGAAGGGCAGATTATGTTCAGTTTTTCATCAAAAGGTTTTCTTATAACATTAAAAATTATACCTTAACTTAAAATATACTTTAATTGTTAACATTGTAGCCCAGTAAAGAATAACTTTTTAATATCTGTAATTGTTCTCTGATTATCAGTTAACAATATCACAGATTGTGGTTTGGATTCTAATTAAATGGATGTATATCTTTTCAGTTTGCCTATGGTACAACCTAAAGCTTTGCTACAGGTATTTAATCTACAGACAATATCAATACTTTACTCATAGGATTGCAGTGTGATGGAATGAATTTTTCTCTCTCCTTGCTTTCATCTTACTATCTACCAGTAAGTAAATGCAGATGAATCATACTTAGAGAATCTTGTCTACTTACCTGTATTCGGTTTCATTTATGATTGTTTTATGCCCTCCTTAACCCTCCCAGAATCTGGAATGTTAATGTTTAAGTTATTTCTTGCTAAAATTTCATACTATCTTTTATCAGATTGAAATTGGCAGTCTAATTTAAATGTTCTAAATTATTGAGATTATAGAAAGCTGTATTCTTTTCCTAGATTTATACTCTCTTTGGTTCAATCTTTCCTCAACATGCAATATTAAGATGTTGAGGACAGAGTTTCTATTATCATAGCCTTAAAGAGTTTAAAAAGAAGTAAGGTAGAAGAAGGGAAGTCTTGATGACACCACAAAGTTACATTTCTCTTTCATTTGTGTGTGATTGCTTTTCATATTTCCCTTTGTGGACTGTTGCTCAGATACTTACATTTCAGAATAATAGGATGGTTTAGCCACAATCTTATGCACAGGAAACATAAAATGATAAAATTGGTAAAAATGCATAGAAAACATGCTGCAGATTATGTAGAATGTCTAATTTAATAAAAAATCAAGGAAAATAACTCATTCTATAGAAGAAATTCTTGGTATTGCTCACTAACAGAAAAATGATCAAGGGTTTTAAGATAAAATTTCTGGTAAATTCTTGATGCATTTAAAACAAGAATTCCTCATGCATCAAAAGGAATCTATACATCTAACATAGGAGGTTAAAATTATTCCACTGTTTATTGACCTGGAATAGTTATTAACATCTCTAGCTGATTAAAGAGAATTAGTTGTGATGAAATACATCATTCAGATTTGTTATTTCCTAGGTAAGTATAATAAGTGGAAAATATTCCTTTTAAAATAGAGGTCAGTTATTTCAGTGGGTACAATATGTTTTTCAAGGAAGAAAATTTCTAAATATATTTAAAGATTTGAATCAGATTATTCAAATATTTTTGAAGTTATTTTGCACATAGTTGCAAATATTCCAGTGAATATTTCATTTTAGCATCATAAATGTCTTCCAGTGCTAATGATCATGTAGGCATTATGTATTTCAAACTGCAGTGTACACATTCTAATTAAAAATGTTTATTAAAATTAATTGTTCCCAGGTAAATTGGATATTTACTTTAGTTGCATGTGTTTTCTATAATATCAATAAATGACCATGATAACATATTATGTTTAGAAATGGCAACAGCATTCACATACTCATTAAAATCATCATAATGAAACCATCTTAAGCAATTCCAAAACAACAGTTAATTGTCTATGTAATTAATAACTTTAATGAATCTATTTTGTCTTTAATTATCAATAATGAATAACAATTTTTCAAACATTTTTTTTTCCATAATGAAAGCTATTCCCTTGAGTTTATAGTTTCCTGATGATATTACTTTATCTCTTTATCATTGTCTGAGGAGAGTAAGTGCTAAGTCTCTGGAGATACTTACCTGACACTGTGAATTACTGGTATCAGCACAATCCTATTTCTAAGTACTATTGCTCTGTAAATTCTCATTTGAGATTTTTATTAACATGAATTAGTGTTCACTATAAGACATATTGAACTGAACTCCATACTGAAAACCAAACTAAAAATAAGTATCAAAAATTCCTAAATTTGAAGCAATGTTGAATGTCATTTATTTGCTATGTATTTATTTTGTTTTTATTTTTACAAGCTACAATTTTTTCATTAAGCCAAGATAATTTTTAAATCTTTATTCACGGCTTTTCCAATAATGACCATGTTTGCTTGCTTTTGATAGTATGAAGAAACGTGTCTTTAATAAGCAAACTATGTTATTGAAGATATATACATGAATTTCAAAAAGCATTCAGTAATGAAAATTTATACAACTTTTAATTCCAATTATATATTTGAAAATTCTGAAAGTTGTAATACAAATCTATTTTTAAGTTGTTAAATAATCATGTCAAATTTAAAAGTAAAACTTTTAAAAATTAAAATGACTGACATTAACCAATGTGAGAGATGTACTTTTCTACAAGCTGTGTAAATAAAATAATTTTCCATTTTTTTCTATTTGGAAACTACATAATAAACATTTTCTACATTTCTATCCATGAGGTTGAGCCTCAGACAACAGCATTGATTCCACTGTATGTTTAGTATTGAATTTATAAATCCATTGTTAATTAGAATTAGAGAAAGATAGAGGATCAAAATGCAGGTAGAATGTTTAAATAAATCTGATGGGGTTTTAGATAGAATATAAATGTACCAAAAGTATGCCTTTATCAATGTATTAAAAAAATCAAGAAATGGATATGGTTTTTATCTGTCTTATGAAATGAAATCAAGTCTTAACTTCAAGTCAACCTAAAAAAATATATATATATATATTTATATATATATATATTTATATATATATATATATATATATATATATATACTAAAGGTGTTAAAGTTTTGTTCATTCATACAACCTGTTTTGTCTTAATAAAAAGTCCTGTAGTCATAGAAAAAGGTATTCTAAATTGCTTTGATCCCTGCTATTCAGGGAAAACTGATTACATGCTTGATCTAATGAACAGTTGGAGAATGTAACATGCATTATGAATGTTTGTGAAGAAAGTGACTCTCCTGCACTGAGTTAGAATATAACTGAATTCCATGGATCAAGGTTGTCTCTTTGTCATGATTACAATGGATTTTATTAAGTCATCAAATATAAGTAGAGAAATCAGTCTATATAGAAGAACAATTAAATATTGGCACATAGAAATAGAGTGATAAGGAACTAATAAGAGAGAGATGAAGGGAAACAAAAGTTTCATAGTGACTCAAGTTCAGAATGGACTCAGATCTATTTCCTTCTATCTCATCTTTTATTCTTTTGTCATCTATTACCCACATGTTAATTTCAGCTTCAATGATTATGTGTCTGTGTCTTACAAAATAATACTTTTTATTTAATTAATTTATTTCTACCAAGGTAACATTGGTTTACAACTTTGTATATGACAAACAAACAAACAAACAAACAAAAAGGATAGGATCTTCCCTTTTAGCTGTTGTTACCCCATCACAACCAACATGAAAACACCCTTAGGCATCTATCAAAGTTTATTGTGCCTACTCTCCACTTTGTTCTCTCCCTTCCCTCTGCTTTTCTAGTAGCTTAAGTTCTACAGTTGGCTATCTAGGTTTGATAAGTTTTTTTCTAGGCTTTGATAGATTTGGCTTTCTTTGACTCTTTTTGTTAACCCTTTGTTGGATATAGAGTGAAACAACCAATAGTGTTTTTCTCTGTCTGACTAAATTGGCTTAGTATAGGTTTATCCCTTCCTGTACATAGATGTTGCAAATGGTAACAGTTTATCATAGATATATACAGCTGAGCAGTATTCCATTCTGTATATCTATTACAGCTTCTTAATTCACTCATATATCTTTGGGTATTTAGATTTGCTATTCTTGGATTAATATAAGTAGTGCTACAATGATAGTGAAACAAGTAGTGATATAAGTAGTGCTACAATGAATATAGAAAAACATAATCTCTTTGAATTAGTGTTTTTGTTTTCTTTGGGTATATCCCTAGGTATAGAATTGCTGGGTTACGTTGTAGATCCACTTTGAGAAACTTCCACAGTTTTCTGTAGGGGTGTACCAATCTACATTCCCACCAACATGTATATGGCTTCCCTTTTCTTCACACTTACACCAAGTCTTATTATTTCTGTTCTTTTTGATATGGATCATTGTGAGATGAAATATCATTGCATTTTTGATTTGTATTTCTGTGGCAATAAACATTTTTCACATGCCTGTGAAAAATGTTTTCACAGCTGTGTGTCTTTTTTGAAGAGGTGACTATTTAGCATTTTCATCTATTTTTTTGTTTGTTTGTTTTAGTTGTATTAGCTCTTTGTGTATCTGGGATATCAAAACCTTCTAATTATATATGGTGCACAAATATCTTACTCCATTCAGTTGGGTGTCTTTTTATTTTAGTGTTTGTATCCTTTGTTGTTTAAAACCAAGTCTTTTATCTAGTTTTAGTATTTCTTTAGTATAGTATGAAATAATGGTATAGTTTCATTCTTTTTCATTTAGTTGCCCAGTTTTCTCAACACCAATTATTGAAGAGACTTTCTCTGAAATAAACTCATGACTCTTTTATTATAGACAGTTCTTCAATCTATCTGGGCTTTCAATTCTATTCTATTATTCTGTGTGTTTGGTTTTATTACAGTATATTTCTGCTCTGATTAATATGTCTATATATGATTCAAATTATGGAATCTGATGCCACCATTTTTCCTTATTTTGGAAGGGGGATTGTTTGGCTATTCAGGTTTTCTTATTGTTCCATATTAATTTCATTTAAGTTTGTTTTATATTTTTAGAAAAGGACATTAAAACGTTGATAACAATTTCATTAAAATCATTTATTTTCTCATAACTATTTTATTCATTATTCATCATACATTATATTATTTGAGTTCTTTCTGTGAGTTTCATGACTGTCGTTTCTCCTGTGCTGCTCTCTAAAATTGCACCATAATAAGCAATATCAAAGTTTTATCTTGCAAAAATCATGATTCTATCATTTGTATAAAGTGCATTAAAATTACATATAAATTGTTATATCAAATATAATTTTGAATTATAACTTACTATTGGTCTACTATTTGTATAAAGACATTCATTTAGAACCTAAGTGTCAAGACTTGAGATGGATCACATCAAAATGCATTTCTACATTTTGTAATGAGTAATTGTTGGAATTTGTATTATTTAACACAAAAGCATAAAGCAGTTATACAAATAATAAATAAGTATGTGAACAACTGCAATTGGCTTAACAGTTTTCAAAGCTATTTAAAATTTTGCAAACAAGTTGTAAAATACTTATTGGCAAATGTGAATATTATGCATCTCAAAATAATATTGTGTATGTTTGATGCTTATTCCATTAAACTTATGTTACTGTTAAATGCTGCAAAATCCTAGGACTTCTGGTTGAATTAAGGCATTTGTCTGAAAGAATATTCAAAGTTCAAATACAATTGTTTTATTCACAGATCTTGGCTTCTGGAAATAAAAAGCCTTAACCCTCATTCCTAATGTGCTATACAAGTCCAGTGAGACTATGGCAAAGAAGTAATTTTTACTTTGCTACTAATCTTTTTCACATCATAATTTATTTAAGATTCACAAGGGTGCAAATTGAAAGATTTTATATTTCATATATCTATACTTATATAGATATGTGAACATACAGGTTTCCTTCCTTCCTTCCTTCCTTCCTTCCTTCCTTCCTTCCTTCCTTCCTTCCTTCCTTCCTTCCTTCCTTCCTTCCTTCCTTCCTTCCTTCCTTCCTTCCTTCCTTTTCTTTCGCAACTAGGTCTTGCTATGTTGCCCGTGGTAGTCCTGAACCCATGCTGTCAAGTTATCCCTAGTCTCAACCTCCCAGGTACCTGAGATTACAGGTGTGGGTCCACCATGCCTGGCTAATTTTTCAGACTAGGTCTTACTATGTTGCCTGGGGTAGCCTCAAACACACGGACTCGAATGATTCCTAGCCATAACTTCCCAAGTAGCTGGGATTAGAAGTGTGTGTCACTGCATCTGGTTATATACACATAAATATATATTTCTAAAGTGTCTACAGAAACTTTATTTATGGATAATCTGATCTAAATATACTAAATTATTATTTTCTTTCTTTCGAAGAATAATCTGTTCTTCTTAAATTGGTAGTTTTTATCATGCCATTTATTATTTAACTAGTTTTATCCATTTCATTATGCCATGAAAAAAGAAACCATGGACTGACTGGTTCTCAAAGAGTGAGCAGATATTACTTCAGGGATTTTAGATAGTGTGATTGAATGGATAATGAAAATTACTAATCTGGTTTTCATAATCTTGAGTACATTTTGTTAGATTTTAATCTGTTGCTTTAACTTTTGCATAATTGTCCATATTTCATTACCAAGCTAAAAGACTTTAGTCTGATAAAAAACTGTGAGAAAAAATTCTTTTTTCTATTTTACACTATTATACCTCCTAATATTCCTATTCAAGGGTAACAGAACTTCATCAAAGCAATCCAGAATCAAAATAAGAGACCCAAAAGTCACCAAGAAATGCTACAAAAAATAAGCGGGCCTATTGGGAGATTGTTGGCATCTCAACAAAAGCAATTTATTTAGTTGACAAATCATTGACATTTAGTGACATATGAGATAATGATATGAAACCAAATAGTGTAAAGGTTGTCAGATAAATCCGGGGAATTTGACATCTTAGTTGGCATAATGCCTATATGATCTTGAGTCTAAGTCTGATATGCTATATAAAGGAGGTAATAAAATTTGAACTTTATGCTCTGAGATCTAATTCATAATTTGAAGAATTTAATTGACATTATGATTATGATATTTTGTAATTAAATAAAACAATTTACTTGCAAATGTCAATCAAAATATGCTGAATGTGAACAATAAAATTGTATAAGTCATTCTTAAATTTACCGTTTATGTTTGGTACTTAAAATAAACAATTTGCATTCATAAGTTTGATATTCAAAATTATGTTTTTTTACTACAACCCACCGCATTTGTTTTAGCAAGGAGCAATTTGACTCAAATTTTCATGTGCTTCATTTATTTCATGAGGTAATTTTCCTGAAAGTTCATGGAAATCAGGTTTCATATACTAAATCATTAATACATGGATATATATAGAGAAAAAATGCACAATATTTTTCTTTGTAAAAACAGTATTTTCTTTTACTTCTGTATCAGAATACCTGAGAATAGAGTGAACCAGATTCATTGAAAATTAAAAATTGGCACACTTTGTCCCAAGACTGCCTATCTGTGTTAATTCACATGCTTCTCTTTCATCCTTTTGCCTTTTCAAAATAAACTTTTTTAAAATTAATGCAAATATATAATAAAAAATAAATAAAAGAATAAAAGTTAAAATTAGTGTTAAATGAAATTTGCACATCTTAGTTTATAATTTTAAGAAATGTTCTTATATCTCATCTACTTCTACAAAATTAAAATAATACTTTGATTTGCAAAGTATGATACCCTTTGGAGTTTTGTTATACTATACTTTTATCAATTTAATGAAATATAGAATAACTGGAAGCTATTCTATAATAACTTGAAAAAAATAGATATTAAGTGCAGATGCTGCCAAAGATAGCATTTATGGTCAAATACTGCTGCACAAAACTTTCTATACAATTAGCCTGAACTAATGTTCATATTGTCTTGATTTTTCAAAACTCATCAATATTTTTATGAACATAGCTTTATTTTATTTCACCTCTTTTAGATTTTTTATTGAGATAATATTGTTTTACAATAGGTATGTATATCCGAATTAACAGAATCACACCTCTTCAAATCTGATTATCTTATCACAGCATTTTTGGATGATTATAATAGTATTTAAAACACTGCTTCCAGATATAAATAAGTTGAGTATTCCAGAAATAGTATAAAGTCAGCATCAATATTCGTATGAACTATCTTCAAAGTAGGTCATACAAATTTTTAAAAAAAATTAAAATTTAGTCAAAAAAATAAATACAAAATCCTGGTCACAAGGCAAGTGTGTGACTCATTTGTAAGCAGAAGAGTAGATCAAAATACTACTTTTAAAAAAATGATAAATTCTTCCTAAAAAGCTACTTTGGTGTTGTGAATATAACTTTTCTGACAATATCAGAATATTAGTGCCTTTAAGGTACCAATATGTCTTAACATAATAAGACATTACTAGGGACTGTATATATTATGTATAACTAATAAAATTTTACAAATCATTAATAGTCTTACATAAAATATTATGCTTTTGTAAATAAAATATCTTACTGATTTAAAATCTTTCCAGAAATTTTGTTAGTTTATTATAGAAGACTAAAATGCTTTGATGTTTCAAAGTTCTAAACAAAGATCAAGTATCATGAGGTCATATCAGTCATCACATTTAAGTTGAAATTTTCACAGTGTGAAGATATTTATGATTGCATGTACATCTTCACTGGATTCTTCAATAGAGTATTAGCATATTTTTATTATATTCTTCTAGAAACTATTCTTTTAATTTTAAATAATTTATATATATATATATATATATATTTCACATTTTTGTAATTCCAGGGATTCACCCCCTCTCCTCCCTGGCCATTCCCACCTTCTTCCCCCCACCCTGAGTTAAGGTTGTTAACTTGTTTTGACTTTTCCTCATGACTTTTGTTTATTTTTTCCTATATCTTATATATTAATGAAATCATTTGTATTCTTTTTCTTTTTGAATTGTCTCTGCTATTATTTCTTCTAAGTACATCAATATTACCATAAAATCATCAAATTTGTCACTTTTAATTGATGAGTAATATTTCATTGTGTATATATACTGCATCTTTTTCATCCAGTCATCTGTTTTAGGACATTTAGTTTGTCTTCTCTAGAAACTACTTTGATAAGCTTTCTAAAAATTTTTTGGGTCATATCGTTAATTTCACAAGAAATATTTGGTGACCAGGTATTTCTTTCTGAGGCATTGGAATAGGCATATTTATCTATTCACATAAAGATAATCATCCTCTTCATCTTTCTAAATGACAGCACTAAAATATGAAAATTAAAAAGATCGTTATATGTAAACACAATTACTTAGGAAAATGTTTCCAATAAGTTTATCAATTGTGGACCCATTCCATGTTTGTCCTCTACATCACACACCTTACCAATGAGCTAGCTGAAACTGATTGTTTTTTATATTAATTTTTATAATCATGTCATTCAGCATTTTGTGGTGTTAGACATTTTACCTTAAATTTGAGAAGTTACAAAAGGAACCCTATTAAAACCCAGGGGGTGTACCTTTTTATTTCTAGATCTGATTTCTTAATGTTTTTAAAATTCTTCCTTCTTTTCAATTTAAGTTCCATCATAAAACTTTTCCTCTCATGTGATACTGCATTATCCTTTTGCCTTGAAAGTAAAAGAAATGCAATGCTGTTTCTAAATTCTAATTACTTCACTTTTGCACACCTCTCCATTCAGCAGTTCACCTCCCCATTCATTCTCCCCTGGCTCAATTTATTGGATTTAGTTTATTTTTATTTTATGTTTTGTCTTAATATTTCAGTTTTCCGATTTATCAGAATCTTAAATATAATGATATGAGTTCGACAGAGAAGACTAAATGTGTAGTCTTTTACACGTGGATAAATTGTCATTTAATATTTGCTAAAGGAAAAAAATATTATTTTAATACCAGTGTTGAAATAGTTTTTTTTAATGTTTACATTTATTTAACACAGACTTGTCTTTTTTTATTCTTAATGAGAATATCGTGCATAGCACTTAACTCTCATCATTTTCCTGCCTCCCCTTGTATCTTTTCTCTCCCCACCGTATTGTCTCCATTCTTTGTATATATCTGAGCTTAAATATTCTTAAGGAAAGAAACTTTTCTACTTCCCCCTAAAAAATCTTGTGTGATATATTATTGTAGTAATAGTAAATAAGCATTAGTGCAAAACAACATTGTACCACAGTGGACTTCACAGACTTAGCAAGCATAAATATTCTTTATTTGAACATTATTTGGAGTTATTTTGAAAGTCACAGAACATATTAAATGTGGCTTGAGTGTGTCAACTGAAGAATGAGAGCTATTAGTCACATACAGTTGAAAAAGAGAAGATTAGTAGACACAGAGTAGCCTAGACACCAGTACTCACAACACACAAGACCCTTCAGTATTATTTAATAATTTCTTATGAATGTGTATCAAGTTTGAATTTTTAGGTAAAGATATTTTATACACACACACACACACACATATATATATATACACACACATAAAGAACATAATCTTTTGATAACTTATCTCAACAATACTCTTAACATATCAATGGCATATTTTATTTAATTAGCTAATGAACGTTGTACAATAAGAAGTATAAACAAAAATATTAGAGTTGAAACAACTGATGCATGTACGTACATAAGTGACTGTAATGTCAATTTGTCAAAGAATTTATCGATTAACAATAACGTAAACAAACTAGCAGCAGGATTAAATTCATACATGCACATGGAAAACTTTTGCCCTGTAAAGAAGGTATGCTTTTATGGTCCATGAAGAAAAACTGTTAGCATTAAAAAAAAGTGTTATTAATAAAATAAATGGGTATTACAACTCTTATTTATGGAATGGTAATTAATATAGTCCACTTAAGGTCAATCCTGGAGAATGTCACCTGTGTACTTGAGAAGAATGTGCATTTTGCTAGATTTTCTCTGTCACAATCATTAAGCAAACAGCTACAGTGAAAGGAGTGATCTGTACATTAACCGGTATGGCTATGTATGTACCAATGAAACTTTACAAAAACAGGAAAAGGGCCAAATTTATCCCTCAGTTGAATTTTTCCCACTCCTCCATTAGACTACAATAGACTAGGTTGTAACTGCCACACACTTTTTAAATAAAGTAGTATATCTAATACAATGAAACACCAAGTCTGGTAAATTCAAGTATTAATGCTAACCAACATATCAATTACTTCCCACTTCCATGAGAAAAAAAAAAGTGTTATTCTCATGTGTTAAACATATTTATTTAAAAACTTATTTTATATAAAATTTATTTTTTTTTGAAACTAGGTCTCGCTATTTTTGCCTGTTACTAGGCTGCCATTTACAGACATGTGCCACCATGCCCAGCCTTATATAAAATTTATTTGTAAAAAGGTTGTATAATAAACTGGCACAAAAGCAAACATGCAAACATACAAACAAACCTGTTATCTCACAAGCATTCACTTCTCCACTCAAAACCTTCCTCTTTAAGGCTATACTATCATTGCAAAATGTATGAATAAAGACATAATATACCAATTAGATAAAGTGGAAGAAGTGGCAAATTTAACTTGGGACAGAGGAGGCAGGAAAAAAATTCCAAATACTTGCTGCATAAAGGGTAGGTCAATGGTGGGTAGCAGTACAGTTGCAGACAAGGAAAGAAATACCAAGAAGGGACAATCAACATGGTAGAAAGATTAAGAAAAACAGAAATTGTAAGGCTTATGCTTTTCAAAATTATAACTGAGTAACGAAGAAAGCAACATAAAAGGTGACTTTTCTATTCCTATACAAATTATTTCTAAATGAGGAAATATTTTTATAAGTAATGCTTATATAAAAATAAATGTATCTAGAATATATCACAATGAAATGTAAAATAACACAAATAAACTTAAATTCTTGATGAAATACACTAGAGAAAATAAGTAATTTATAATAATACCATGAAAGTGAAAGCAGCTTATTCACACAGAATAAAGATAAAACAGGTGAACAAAGTCTTGCAGTTAATCTCAAATTCATTATTACAAAATAATCACTTTATAATTATAACCTATGTTCTTTATTCATTGTCTAATTATTCCTTTTTATGTAACAATATTTTCACAAATTATAAAATAAAAATTTGATGTCATCCTATTGTTTAATTATTTAACATACACTATTGAATAAGAGATAAATGAATATCTAATTTAAAAATATTAATCTTGTAACTACATCTGAAAATCTTTTAAAAATTGCTGTACTTTTTGCTATATTATATAACTGTGGTCATTCCATAAAAGTTAGCTAACATCTTTAATTGTGCTTTGTATAGTAATTTAAGTATACTTCTTTTTTTCTATGTGAGTCATAGTAAAGATGTTTTTAGGTCATATTTAGGTCATATAGTTTGCTTCTGGCTTGGACACATTTGGCTTCTGGTTTGCAATTAGCATAACAAAGCTAAGGTTTTTATTACTTTTATTTTCATTGATTTTTAACTGAGCTAATATTTGGGTAGTCTGTCAAACATTATCACCATAGTACACCCATCACCTACTTATCCACATTCTACTACCATAGACTATTGCCCTTCCTACTATGGTCTTACCCCTCACCCATTCCTTGCCCCTTTGGTGCTTCTATTCACCAATAAAGTTAACGTTTAAGTTAGTTTTTGTCTGACTCATAATTTAGTTCTTTTATAGTCTACATATTATGTTTAAAGTTTTACATTTGTTTTAGTTCAATTTTATTAGTTCTAGCAATTATGTAAATTAATTCTATAAACATATCGATGATTTTAGCATCAAAATTAACTAATTGAAGAAGAAAAATGTAGATCCCAAGAAGAAAAGCTTATTTACTTAAAACCAACTAGCTTTACCTTCAAGAACTGAGTACCTTTATAATTACAAGAACCGAATATTTTGGAAAAGAAGTATTGCAATAGCCTACAACCGGGGAGAGTTGAACACTTTTTGTGAGAACCGTCTAGATTCTCTAGAAGTCCATTTGAATCAGGAAAGAGATTGGATAGTCATTTTATGGATGCTAAAATTTAGAAATCTCGGGGTCTTGCTCCATAGGCAAAACAGAGTAGAGCTATAATGAAAATTTGTGGGTTTGTCAAAGACTTTTCTTGGATGTTGAGGCACCTGATGTCTTTGATACACTTTGATACATAAATCTGAGAAGTGATTTATAGCAACCAAAAGTGACTATGAAAAAATATGGATTGGGGAATCTGATTCTAATGGAAAAAAAAATAAGTTTAGCATTTAACTCATCTTTTATAATATATTAGTATTTCTTTCTGTTCTGTGTGTTTATCTTTCTTTCCTGGAACAAATCACAATGTTCCTTAGTGGCCAAATTTGAAGTCACTATATGATTTCCTCACTCATATTTGTGACTCTTGCTCTAAAACCAGTTGAGCTACTGAAATATTTCTCACAATTATATCTCTTTACACACATAGCTTCATTTTTATAAAGCCTGGTGACTTCAGGAAAGTTGAATTTGGTACTTGATATTTGGGAGATTATATTTATTGTGATTGTAGCTTATATTTTCTTGTCCTTGTGAAATTAAGATTTTTTTTTACTCTTTTGATTTTATAGTTTTTCTCAAATTTTATTAATTTGTTTACAAAAATATTTGTTTGAGAGTATAAGTTCATATGTTAACAAGTACATATGTTTTTTCTTGTCCCCCACCCAAGGTCCAGTGTCAAAACACTCCTTTTATATCATTGTCCTTCTCATGCACCCTTGATGGTAATCACCATGTTTTTGCAAGGAAAAAAAAAAAACATAAAAGTTATTTTTGTTGCATTATATCAGTTCATTTCCTTTGCATTTTCATATTTAACAAAAGACATAGACCAGGCAGCAGCTTTTAATTTCTGAGATTTCAGCTGGCATAGTCACCTCAATATCTATCCATATCATTCCAAAAGACACTATTTCAACTTCTGTAATAGTCTTTTGAGTGCATGCACCACAATTACACTATCTAGCCTCAACCGATGTGCATTCAAGTTGATTTCAATAGCATCTTTTTTACACCTGTTGCCCATTTGTATATCTTCTTTGGAAAAACATGCACTCACTAATTCAGCTGTTAAAATAAAAAATTGACCTTTATATCTTGGTTTTTATATTTGTTACCTTTACTGAATTTACCTATAGATTTAACAGGTAATTATTGTTGCTTTATTTATTTTTTTTTAGTTTCATGGTGTCTTCAGAATTTTCTAAATTCCAGTTGTTGTCATCTAACAACTAAGATCACTTAAAACATATTTTCTTTGTAATGTCTTTCATTTCTTCATTGTTTTGCCTTAATCTTTTAGTGTTAACTGAGTATAAGTGGTGAGAATTGGCACAAAAGTCTTGTTCTTTATCTTAGAGTAAATATTTCTTTTATCATGAATGTCATACTAGTTATGATATTATTACACATACCTTTATTTATTAACATATTTTTAATTTATTTTACAATTACCTCATAGTGAGGTGACTGGTGACCTATAATTATACATTTAAAGAAAAGCAAGAGTAAAGAAAAAAAAAAGGCCTCACAACAATTTTCATTATTATGGAATTCATAGCACTGAGGAGAAAAAATAGTACAGCTCTTAGAAAAAGCACAAAATTAACACTAAAATTACTATAGGAGATTTTCCTACAATAACTCTAATTCTAGACGAAAATATCTACACAATCATTTGATAGTGATAGTAGTTAAAATGACAACTAGAGGTAAAGTTTCTAGATATCACTTGAACTAAAAAAAATGGCAATACTAGTAAACTGTTTTTTAGTGCATCTATTTATGAAAGTTTTAATCATTGCTCTAACTAGTGGCCAAATTAAAAAATGAACATTAGTATTTATTTAGTGAGTAGGAATATATGTGAAAGAAACTGAAAATAATTAGATAATAAAACAAAAATAAAATAAGAAGCTTGCAATGTAACCAGTCCTCAATACCTATTGTAAACATCAGGTCTGGGCACACCGTTCTGTCTAGATCTTTTATTAGTTTTTTCAGCTACACAGATGAACCAGGCTGTGCAGGGCTGGATCAGGGTTGGGAATTGAGGGTGAGGAAAGGATTGGGAGGCAGGGGTGCCCCCAATCCTTCAGCTCTCCAAGCCCTCAGGAAACGTCACTCTCAGGCTCTCCCTCTGGCCTTTTCTCATGCTTTTTTTCATTTCTTGGGCTTGTGTGCATGCTCTCTGCTCCTTTTTATTCCCTCTCTCCTAAGCCCACTTACACATGGGCATACCCACTGAACTGCGGAATCACAATCATGTGGAATACTCCGTACTCCAGGTGCTGGGTATACAGGCTAAAGAAGGATAAAGCCTGATCAAACTCATTTAGCCTACAAAACTTCCAAAATATAAAAAAAATATATTGAATGTAGATTTTCTAAATATAACAGTTAAAAGAAAGACATATACGCAATGATTCTAAACATGTTACCAAACTATTTGTCCACAGATTAGATTTGTTCCATCCATATAGATGGATGAAAGGTAAAATGAGGTAAAACACATCTAATGGAATTATTAATTTTGAGACAACATGAGATGTATTTAATTTAAACAATCTTTAAAACAAATAAAATGTATTAAGGGACATTAGAATATAATATTGTGGTGAAAGGAACAATCCTTCGAAAATACATAGCTGTGCAAAATATAGGTACACACATATAAAAGACCTGCAAAATATGAAGCATTTATTACTTTTAACTTTGTTTTATACCATACAATATAGACAATTACGAATTTAAAATATGATTGCTAATTTTATTTTGAATATTGAATATTTATGTAATGTTTCTGGCACATAAAAACTGTGTGATAATATTTTTCAGCAGAGTAGTTGATATGCCCCTAAAAATATAAAAGCAAAGAAACATTTTCTGACATCTTTACTGTTAAGCTGTAACCTGATTCACAGTAGTTGCAGAATTTCAGAACAGTTAGGGAGCTTTTTCAGTAACGATACCAACTTCAGAAAATGATGTGAAAGAAGTACATTTAAGAGCTGAAAGCAGAGGCACATGGAACAAAAGAATGAATGGTGAGGGTTCTGTATGATGTTCATATTGAAGTTTCAATCTTTTATAGTTCAGCAGATCAAATGTGATGAGCCACTTGTTACTAAATAAAAGGATATGGGGCTTTCACTTTGACAAAGCCAAAGAATCCAATTGCTCTTTCTTTAATAAGTACTACTAGGGATTAAAGATTTGGATATAAAAAAAGACATCATCCTAACTTCTGGTACTAAGTATCAATTGTAGGATATTAGTGCTCTACCAAGAAAGTACTTTTTTTTTTTTTTTTTAGTAATTTATTTATATTTTCTTTTGAAAGACACCCAAAGGTGTCATTTTATTGTAGCATCTAATATTCTCACCAAAGAAAAAAAAGGGGTGAATTTCTTTTGCACAAAATTTAAAAACTTATAATCCATCTGAATTGTTAATTATCTTCTGATTTTCAGTTTTTCAATTGAGCAAGTCTATATATGATCCTTGCAGCAATAGGTAATAAACATTGCCAAATAGAAAGTATCTTCCACCAGGAGAATATAGTTTCAAAAAATACAGGGATGTTCATTGAACAAGTATAGACCAAATTATTTCTAAAATACATTTGATAAGTACTCACAGAATTATTTAGTGGGACCAATTAAAATGAAAACATTTAATAGTACATATAAATGTTATTATCAAATATGAAATCAATTAAAAACATGAATTATCAGTAATTAGAGAAATAATTATTTTCATAGTAGAAATGGCAAACACTTATATATCTAAGAAGGCATATTTAATAAATGAATCTGAAGGAAAGGATAATGTAAATGTATCTGCACATTTTAATAGAGTAAAATGACAGTCATTTCATTTACAATCTAGTGGCTATATTCGTTCTGTTTTATATCTTAAAAAATTTGCTGCTATTGTGTAATGTCTTAAATAGTTCTTTAGATATAAAGTGTTATATTTATATAAATATACACATAGATATATAATGCATTTTATTTGGTCATATGTGATGTATTATTCCACAACCAATTTACTCTATCATTCTATAGCTAGAATTAGTATCTATTTTTAATGCAATATTGTCTCTGTAGAAATAGTTAATATTTCAAACAAAATTTTAAAACTGAGTAGATATAAAGTAACTGTGTGTGTGTGTGTGTGTGTGTGTATAATTTCCTAGGAAGGCCATCTGATAAAGGGGAAAATTCTAGTAACAGAGGCTATAAAAGAAGCTATTGATATGATATTATACAGGAGAGCAATGATTAGGATTTAAATTAGAAAAGTTATGAGACCTAATATAATGCTCAATATTGTAATATAAAAATGTAATATAATTTGCTATTACAGAATATTTTAGGATTTCTGTTGTACAAAACTATGTAAACCTAACTAAGAATATGATGTCATCAGATTATTTTAATATAAACTCTCAAATTTTATATGAAACTCATCACACTGACAGCTCTAAAATCCCTTTTGGGTTCTAAAATTGTTAAAAACATTTCTTATGCCTAGATGCTATTTCATGAATCTATATATTAGAATTTCTTTTTTATAGGCTAATTAGAGAAGTAAGATTTACAAAGGCCCCCAGGTCAAATCGATGCAATAAGAACACTGTAATTTGTTTCACTGGGTCATATGGGTGATTCGTGATCAAGAGTGAAAAAATTATAGTTGAAACTCTTTCCAGTGATAGATTAACACCCAGGGGATTAGAACATTAGATAAGGCATTCTACTAAAGTAAGCAAGTAAGCGGGCCATTGGACAGCATGTAATTAAGGTTATGAACTAAAGGTATTGACAAATTAAGTCCATATATATCCCCTTGTTTCTGAGAAGTTACAAATAAGGGGCCATGGTGTTTTTTTACCCCCTACATACTGTCATATTGCCAAATTCACAGTAAGCTAGAAATATTTTGTTCTAACTATGCAATAAATACCCTTATTTGTTTTTGATATTAAAATGGTCCAATGAGGAATAAGAATTGCATTGTCAGAAAAAGGTTGTATTTTCTGAATAGCTCTTACACTCACCATAGCTCTAACAAGTGTTTAATTCTATTGGATTATATTTATAATTACTAAAAACTCATTCCTGTGAACATTTCACACTTTTAGTCCTTGTCCTTTTTGATGGTAAAGTATGTGCATGTTGGGGGTGAGAACTCCCCTGAAATAGTTTCAAAGGAAGTTTCTTGATGCTGCAATGGACTAAGAACAATTAGTTTATGGTAAGGGCCTCATTTTGCATATATTTTCTGTAAAGTAGATTCCTTGCATCTATTGTGTTTAGGTATAATTTGATGCCATTAATTTAAACAAGTCTTGGATATATTGTATATGTAGTAAAAGTCAAGATATATACCAATATATACCAAGATACTTGTCTATTCTTTGAGATCAAAACTTTATCACTAAGCTACTGTTGGGTTTTTGAAGACATGTTGCTGTTAAGTGCTATTGATTTTGATCCTGACAGCTTGAAAACTGGGTTTAGCACTGGTTAGATTAGCCACAAGCATTGGTAGTATGGGCCAAGCTGTTTATACTGGCACCACCTTCATGACTGCCATTACAGCCATTTTACTAAAGTGTCCATTAGTCCAGAGTGGCAGTTGAGTATTAAATTTCCCTTGCTGGGTCATTTTGGTCATTTGATGGATTGATACTTATTCATAGATTATTGCAGTCTGGTTGAATATAAAATGTGGCAAATTCATATATCATATCTTTATACTTAAGATGACTTTTCCTCAATATCACAATGTCTTCTATTTCCAAATTCCTGAACAACTTCACAGTAATTTACCACTGCTGATGGAGTCTATTTTTATTCCCTTTTTCAGTCATATAAACATTCTTTGTTTTACAATTTTGATTAAAATATATCAAAAAATAAAATTTCAATAAAATGTAAATCAGATCCAGAATAATAGTGAATATTTCTCACTTAAAAGAAAAGTTTACCATATTATTTAAATATTAAATTAGAAATGAAAGGGATAGAAGATTGAGAGAGACATTTTATAGTTGTTAAATTATGAATCCAAAGACTTAATCATCCTTCCCACCTATATTCCACAAAGGCTTTAATCCTGGTGCCAGATATAGTTTATTGCATATCTAAAGCTTCCAAAAAAATTTAAGATCACAATTTGTTAGCATAAATGAATTTATGTAATTTATTTTGACATAACAACATATCAAATTGCTATAGAGTTAAGAAGATTGACAAGTCTTCCAACTTAAATATTAATGAAATTTAGAGAATGAAGCATGAGCTCTAATTCTTTAACATAATCCTGTATAATTCGTGAATAAATAAAGCTCAGCAAAGACTTTTTGAAGCAAACATTAGTTCATTAAAATATTATTTTATAAAGTAATATCTGTGCCAATGCACATATCAGGGATTAGTTTTAGTTAAACCAATTTCCCAAAAAGTTATTTGCTTTTCTTCACAATGTTGTATAGTTTAATAGCACACTACAGAGACTTAGAGAAATTTCAGTAATTTAATCAGTCATAAGTTGTGATTTATGTTGATATTAAAGTTTAGACATGAATCATTTTTTTTTATTTTGAATGAAGATATCCTATTTTCATTGTAGTAAGGCTCTCTGTGCTTTATAACTAAATTGAATGTTAAATAGCTGAAGGATATGTTGCCTTTTTTTTTTTTTGCAACTAATTCCTTCCATCATGTGAAATATTTAAAAGAATGCAGTGGTCTAAAATTATGTTCCACAGACCAGTGTCATTATATTAAAAATATAGATGTTAGAAATATAGATTTGAAGATAGATATATAACATGTATGACATATGTGATGTTATATATGTAAATTTCTAATTAAATATAGAAAAATAATGATTTATTAGGTTTTTGTAGAGTTATATTTGTTTCCAAAGGTTGAGCTTTGATTATATAAATTTTGATTTACATTTTACTTTTGGCCATCTCGTGGACTAGTTAGGCAAATATTCTTTGTTGTATTTCTATCAAATAATATGACATATATATTTAATAGAATATATACATGCATATATATGTATATATATGTATGTGTGTGTCTATATGTATATAAATTTGTTGTTTTAATTTAATCCATGACTTAGGAAAGTTCCTTGAAGGGGCTCAGCCAGAAACTCTTAATATCAGGAGAATACCACCTGGTATGTTCAAATTACCACTGGGTTTTTGTAGGATTATAGTCATATTTGAGAGTAATAAATTATCTAATTTGATAAAAAATAAACATTATTTATAAAGAGAAATATGAGGTTTACATATTTGACAAATCATATCTATTAATTTATATTTCAGAAAGGTAAATTCCTTTGACTCACATTCTATGTATTTATTGCTAATGTTCAAAAAAGTAAGTAGATAATGTAATTCTCCAGATGTACAGTAATATGAAACTGTAAATCAATTATATATACATAACCCATTATGAGCCTGCATGATACTCTCAAGTGAGAAATACAAAAAACAAAACATGTCACACATAATACATGCCTATTATATGAAACTTTAAAGTAATATATACTAATATTTTCCTAGTTTTTTATAAGAAAAAAATAAATGCATTTTTTTATGGGGAGGTACTTTTATTTGATCTTTTCTATCCATTTTTAAGAGACATTTAACAAGTATAAATATCAAATATATAACACATATTTGAGAAATATTTACCACAATGATTTTAGTAAATGCATACATTATCTCACATGCTTCCTATATATTTTTTGGTAGTTAGGTCATTTGGGCAATATTATTTCATCCAATCCATGAACATGGAACATCTTTGAGTTATTTGTATCTTCTTTGACTACTTTTATCAATGTTTTATAATTTTCAGAGTACAGAGTTTTACTATCTTTGTTAAATTTATTCCTTAAGTATTCTATTGCTCTACTTTTATGCTACAGTAATTGAGACTGTTTTCTTTCCATAGTTTTTAATGATATATGTAGTAGTATTTTACAGTATTTTATTGAGAATTTTTACATCTATATCTTTTTGCATTAAGGATATTACCTATAGTTTGTTCTTACTTTATTTCCCTTCTATGGTTTTGCTAGCAAGGTGATGATGATCCATAAACTGATCTTAGACTCTTTTTTTTTTTTTGAAGAGTTTGGGATGGTTGGTTTAATTCTTATTTAAATTTTTAGTAGAATTTATGGTTAAACCATCTGTTTATTATCACTTAACTTTTTAATGTATTTTTATTTTAAGCTCCTTATCCATAATTGGTGATTTCAGATTTCTTAATTTCTTCATGATTCAGAATTGTTGAGATATATGGGTCTAGGAATTGATCCATTTTTTCTATATTGCCTCATTTTATATAAAAGGACTGTTAGTATTTTATGAGTCTATCTTTTTTGTACCAAGTAAATTGTCTCTTTTGTTAGAAAGACTAAGTCACTTTCTGGAGATTGTGTGAGTATCTGTTCCCATCTTTTCCAGTTTCCAGAAGTCCCTTTATTCCTTGACTGATAAACCTCAATCCTACGTTTTCAAGGTCTGAAATATTAGACTGAGTCTCCAGTCACACATTTTCTTTGTTCCTGTTCTCTTTTTCACTTTCTATGATCCAGAATAATATTCTTTTTTAAAATTCAAATTTTTAGGAAACTTTTTTCCATCTGCAACTTTAATTTATTTTTGCCATACAGCTTAAAATATTCATAGGTTTTTTACATTAGGATGCAGACATTTTGGGGAGGTCATTACTCTTCAAAACACATTTTTTCAGCATAGGTAAAAATACCTTAAAAAATAAAGTAGCATCACATATGTAATAAAAAAGGAATTAACTGAAAATTCAAAGTAGTAATATTAGAGAACTGAAAGCATACAGTAAATGGAAACACATAATATGAATATCTAGAGAAATAAAAACACAGCAAAGAAGAACACTTTAGCTCTCAATATTACAATAGACTAAGACACTTCAAATTATGTAATGATATATTATTTGCATATAGAGTATGTCTGAATACATATATAAAATTATCTCCTCATGATATCTTATAATTAATTATTAATGGAAAGAATAGAGATAACCCAGTAGTTAACTAAGACTACATTTTTATTAATTTCATAATTATCACATTATTTCTTTTACATTCAAAATATTCTGCATATTTGCATGCTATTATACTATCACTCTTGTTTCATAAGTTTTTAAATCTCATATTCAAGAAGTTAAAAAGGAATAAGTCCCTAGATTTCTCACTTGTATGTGGAGATAAAAGAAACAGTACTATAGCATGTATCCTCAAAATTGAATTTCCCCAAAATATAGAACTCAATTTCTTTACTTTTCTATCATATCGGTGAACATGGGAGAATGACAGCAAATGTTTCCGAAATCAAAGTTTTTAGAGAAAGAAACAAAGAACCCACAAAAGTGAATAATTAAAAAAAGTTTTATAAGTTGAATAAATGTAAATATAGTGCAAGGAAACCAGATATTCCTTCTGACCAGTAGCAAAGGTAGAGGATTAGGAAGTAGACACATTTTTAGTGGTATAGTTAAGCTTAAAGTTACATAATGGTACAACAAATTACACAAGGACAGGTCTCTTGGAGGAGAGTATCATCTGATAGAAATCATGAAGGTAACCTCAATTATGCACTGAGACTGATCAGGTTTGTTTAGTTTAGTTGGTTTATTTAGTTACTTTGATCTATTTTTTTTTCTATGTAGTCCACATATGAACAAAGGCATTTGTCTCTTTCCAACTTATGCTGCTAAATTTCCTTCAGTTCTATCCATATTGTTGCAAATGGCAGGATTTCAAGATTTTTTTAATAGATGAGTAATATTCCTTTCTGTATAAACAATTGAGACTGCCAGAGGAAGACAGTGGAAGCTGGGACAAAGGCGGAAGGAGAGACAATGAACTGGGGTTGAAAGTTATTGTTGCCCTGGTAATATATGTGGCATGATAATATATATCTCAAGAGACGTGGACTTTAACTCTGAATCATATAGAGTGTTGAAAATTAATTTGAATTTAATTAAAATTGTATAATAGACTGATACAATGACAAAATTCATTTTGTTCATCAATTTGATACAGCTATTTTAAATGGGTGTGTTGGAGAATGGTAGAAATTCTGACTCATTTAAAATTAAAAATTGGCTTATTAGTTACAATTTCTATAATGTCAGAGTTAGGAAATATGTTAACTCAGCAAAGATTGAACTTCTTACAGGTGTTAGGCATAGTTCTACTTTTAAGCCCATATTCTGAAGACTTTCTCTTCACCAGTAAAGATAGGAAACTTCAATTACCACTAAGTGTAAGCTTCAATAATGTGTTTCCTCAGTAGAATAAGAAGATAACTTTTTGAATGAAAAGACAATTTAAGGCTATTACTTTACACTTTTCTATACACATTGGTTGTCATTACCTGCTTTCTCAAAAGTCCCAAACCGGAAAATACCCATAGGCACATCAATAGTAAAATGTAAAATAGACTGTGGTATAGACATACCTTATTTTGTTCCATTTCACTCTTTTTTTTTTTTTGCTTTGTAGATATATTATTATATTGCATTTTTTTAAAAACTGAAAGTTTGTGGCAATGCTGAGTTGAACAGTTCTTTTCACACCATTTTCCCAATACCATGATCTTCTCATCTCTGCCATATTTAATTAAAGAATATACATTGTCACTGTATATTCTTGCATAATGTTATTGTACAATTAATGAATTACAGTAGAGTGTAAACATAACTTTTATATGCACTGGGAAACAAACAATCAACAGATGATTTTCAGGAATGTGATTTTCAGTTCAGCATTACAGTCTGCTCTTGGTCAATGGGCAACCAAGGAAACACATAACCCCACTTCTTCTCTACCTTTGCTCTGACTACCTGCAAGTGCTAATCAACTTCAATACTTAATAGCATGTGATGTAGTTAATTTACTTAACTTCTTTGAGACCTCTAGTTCTTCATAATAAATTCATTCTGAGTTTAAATATCTGCAAATAATTAGCATTGCATTTTGTACTTAAAAGAACTTAAGACATGCTGATTGCAATTATTTCTAGAATGATCATCACATGCTTGTTCATTGTGAGGAATTAATTCAAACAGAATAATAAAACTGGTATGGCATGACATCAGATTGACAAAGAAGAGGTAAATAATTAGAAATAGATTAGTTTAATCAGTGTTGAGGAGCTAATAAATGTCAAAAACATTTTTCTAGGCATTGCAAATAGCCTGTATAGCACTTGGTACACTTATAAGTTTAAATCCAAGGTAGTATATGGAAGAATTGAATTCTGAGCAAAAGCTGTTAAACTGGAATGTAAAATAATCAATTTTATATTTTTTTCAAGATAACTGCAGAAGCAGCTTATATGATGAATATAATGAAGAAGACAGAGACTTGGAATATCAGTTAGCAAAATATATGACAGTGAAATCACATCCTTCTTGAACAAGAGGACAAATCATTGGCTATCACCAATCTGAGAGCCAACATCTGAAAGAAAGCATCAGAAAAAAATTTAATCAAAGCAAAAGTGTCATACATTTTTAAAGTATAGTTCTTCAGAATTATTAAAGCTGTTCTATTGCCTTGAGAATTCCACACAAAATGAATTCATAGGAAGAATAAGATATAATCCTTGGTTTCTTTTGTGAGCTATATTGATGGGGAGGATACAGCTACACCGACATTGCATTATTTTACAAATCTCTCATTTGAACATTTCAAATTGAATGGAAACTTTAAATTAAATATATTGTCACTTGAAAGTGAATTTGAGTAATATATGCCATCCTTCGAGTTATAAAGGATCTGTATAGTTTCATACAAGAAAGACTGTCCTTGAGCAAATGGGAATGATAAAAATAGGGTAACCAATAGAGAACGGAAGCTTTCCTTTCTCATTCATTACCAGAATCCTACAGTTTCTGCACAAAACCTATCTCACACTTACATACATAACTCAGAAATTATATAAACATATGTATTAAAACATACACATACATATATACATATATGTATATGTATAGTCATATGTATATATACTAATTATGTTAAATATGTTATATTTAAGTATATATTTATATGTAGTTATATATATATGTACGTGTATACATATATAGTTATATGCACATATATATGTATATATATTTTTTGTTTGTAATTGTTTGGAGGAATGGCTTAGGGTATCTGCCGATACCATTTGATGTCATTGCAAAGCAATACATTAAATGGTGAAGTATAAATTAGTACTGTGCCACGAGGGACAGTGAAAAGGTGTAGCCTCCATATAATCATTTGAGATTTTAGTCATTTAGGAGTTTCAGCAATTTTAAATAGTGGCTTATAGATGTAGCTATTGAAACTAATCTGTGGAATTTGAATTATGACCCCCCACAATATGACTCCACAGCATGCAATTTTTCAGGACCAGTTTGAGCAACTCCATCTTAGGGCAGAGTAATGGCTCCATCACTAAAATCAGTCCTGTGGATGCAATATAAAGCACATGCAGGAATGTTTTATTAAACTTTTATTGTCTTCTATGGATAATGCTATTACTGTTATTAATTTAAAAGTATACGACCATGGAAATCAGTGTTATAGTAGACCCTTCACTTTAAAGATTAGGTTGCCCGTCACTGGCTTTATTTTCTTAGACAATCTACGTAAACCTTAAAAGAATGATTGTTAAAAGGGTTTCTAATATTGAGTATCCTTTCAATCTGTCCTATTTTTCTAAACATTTAAAACTAGAATAAAACAAGAAACTCTTTACACTCTGTATCGATAGCTTGAGAGGAACTTGTGAAGAAGTGAAAACACTTGGAAAGATAGCTAAATGCTCACTGAGGCTGGCAAATCCACTGGGACTTAACTTTTGCTCAAAGTAAATTTCGATGCTCTGGCTATTTGTGACATGTTATTCATCCACTGATGGATGACCCCATGTTTAAATGGTAATACCATCATACACACGCGTATGCATACGAACACACCCACACTCAAAGAAGAGTCACAATTGTTTTGTGCTTGCTGACTTGGGAGGTTTTGTAGAAATTCTTTTGTAATGAAGCTGCCATATTAAAACTGAAAAGTTAAAGGTAAAATGTAACAGTTTGTCACAATTATGTTTCATATTGGCAGGTGTTCTGAACTTTCTGTTTGATAACTAGACATATAAATTTCAGTTCTTAAAGCTTTGCAGCCAATTTAAGGGCTCATTTATTTCACTGACAGCAAGATGTATGTGCAGCCTGGCATACTGGATGTCTGGGGCCAAAATCGGCACTTTGTTGCTTGCTTGTCTCACAGGGAGTAAATAGTAGCAATTTTTCAGCATAGGCATACTAGCACAAGGTGTTTAGCAAATAAATGAGCATAAGATGACCTGTGGTGTCCTGAAATTACTAAAATTCATGAATAATAAAATGATCTATAGATTGTTAGCAGAGGGCTACAGCACAGGCTAATTTGCAGCCAGTGAAGCTTTGCAGGATAATTTATAACTTTTGAAAATTTAATGACTTCATCAATTTTTACCTATTTTTTACCAATATAATCTCCTGAATACCACTTCAGTTATGATTTCCTCATAATATCTAAAATACCTACATGTTTAGCTTATTAAAATTAAAGGTGCTTGATTGTTTTATACATTTTAGAACATAATAGAGGAAATACTTTAGAGGTTGTGTGAGTTGTTTTAATAACTCATGGAAAGATTGTTGATAAAATAAACATAACTATGTAGCTTGATGCTATAATTTTTAGAGGTATGCCATTTATTTTGGGCAATTTACATTTTTCACTTTAAATTCCACATCAATAGCAATTCATTCTTTATGAATGTCTTAGGGGAAAACAATCTTTAAACAAATATGAAGATATATGTGCTTTCTATACTCAAATTAAATGAAAATTTCAAAACTACTAATAAATAATATTTAGTTTTTAGTTGTGATCTTTCACTAAAGCCAAATATATCTACAGCTTTATATAGGATATATATATGTGAATTTTTTATGGTAATATTAAAGTTTTAGTTAATTTGCTTAGATTATTCCTATCTAAACTATGACTTTATATTGTTAATTATATAAATTTCCTGATACTTGATATCAAGGAATTTATTCTTAAATTTATATCTGAGATATAGCCATATTTACATTCTTTAAATTTTTCTCAAATTGTAGAATTTATTTAATTGACTATAGTTATATTTGTTTAATAGAGTATGGTTATATTTCCTGACAGCATCTATATAAATTTGTCAAAAACTTGGTATAAAGACACTATCAAAATAGAATGCCTATAAAGCAATAAAACTATTTTCATTTTCATTTGGTAGATCAGAATGTAATTCAAGAGGAAATACTGCTAGTGTATGAGAGTACTAGAATTACATAAATATTGTGTATTGGTACATTTATTGTATGTAAATTCTATGATTTGAGTGACTTAATTTTTATGACATCTTGTAATGCTTTTTATATTTTATCACTTATTTGTAATATTTATGATTAAGCAGAATGCATATTTGTTAACTTATTCTGTAGTTGAGATTTTTTAAATTTTGCAAATACATATTTTATTTATTTAATAATTAAAGCTAATAAGAAACCTGTACGCTTTCAATAGTCTTCTGTTAAGACTTTAAAAATAAATTCTGAATTCTACGTTAATCAATAGTGTTTAAAATTGATTTAATAATATCAAATCATAATATTAATTACATAATTTAATAACTATAATCTTTTGTGTATTATGAAACGTAAATACTAGCAATAATTGCTTAGAAGGAGTCCTCTACATTGATCATATAGCTACTTTGAATTATAGCACTTTATATCTTTTTTCATTAGCTCTTTTAGACCTCTCATATATGCATTAGTGCTGTATTGTTTATGCGAAATAATTAAGACTACTCAGTATAGACAGCTTTCTCAAGATCCTAGGCATACTGAATGAAAGAGCCAACATTCTAATTTGGCATGCCTATATCTAAAATCTACATTCTTTTCAAAATACGAGTTGTTTAAAGATCCACCTGAACTTATTTTTGATGATTTGTTAGTGTGTATTAAAAGTTGTAACTTTTTTCAGATTTAAATAATATATTTCAAGACTTAGTTTGCTGTTTTACTTTTAAAACTTCACAATTTTGTTTATCAAGGTTAATATTATCATTTATTTCCTCAAATTTCTGAATTACTGCTCTCTCATGTTATCATTCAATAAAATAAAAGGAAGATAAAGAATATGTTTATATGTCCTTAACATATACAGAATAATAGGTTATATGTCCTTAACAAGACAAACCAATAAAATTCAATATTGTCATTAGTGAACAACATTTAATGCATTTGATAGTCCACAAATACTTTAGTTATAATCCCCATTAGTTGAAAAGACTACTGATAGAAAATAAAAACATCCAAAAATAATTATATGCAAAAAATATTTACACATTGCCAAAAAAGGAGAAAGATGCATGTTTACAAATAAAGTAACTTATGTTTACAAATAAATTAAATAATTGTATTTTATTTACAAATAAGTAACTCTAGGGCAGAATTAGAGATAATGCAATTAATTTCAAATGTAGTAATCTCAGATGATTTTAAATAAGTTATTGTGCCAGTAGTAAAAATGATGCATCATAAATGTGATTTGTCAGAAAGACATTCCAAAGTCTAGAGAACTTTGATTTATAAGTGATTTATAAGAAAGTGATTTATAAGTAGTCATGCTTATTGTAATACTATTTTGGGTATTTATTTGCTCTTCCCACATTTTTCTCATGAGTAATTTGAGTCACTATAAGGTTCTAATTAGAAATGGACACAATTGCAAAATAATTGAAGAGATAACACATGCTGAGAAATGCATTCTTCAGGAAGAATAGACATACCAATACAGTAAAACATTTTTTGCTTAAAAAATAAACATTATTACAAAAAAATTCGACCAGTACAAGATGAACTACCAACAAGCAAAGTTTGGCATGTGGGAATCCTTATGAAATCTTTATCTTTTTGTTGTTGATGTTATCAGTGGTTTTTATTTTCACTGTTTTCATTGACTCAGATGAATATCACCTTAGATATTCATTATTATTTAAATCATTCCTGTGAGGGAAAAATGCTAAAAAATTCCTCATATTAGAACACTACAAAGGGAAGAATCGCAGCTGTTTCTTAATTTTATTACATTTTAGAACAGCTGCATCAAAGTGCTCTCATTTCTTGGAGCTGAAAGTTTGCATCTTGTGGTTATTTTCTGAGGGTATCGTACCATCAAAAATCCTTAGTGTTACTTCCAAGGAGATTATCTTTATTTCATTAATTCCCATGCTATACTCTCAATAAGTACTGAGATTGATTTGACCAGAATGACATGCTTCCCTGTGGTCAGTGGTAGAGTAATGCAATGAGCAGTCCTCATTAGAATCAAGTCATAACAAGCAGAGGACCAGAATGCAAGTATGAGCATTAAGTGTTTACCCACCTTGATCTGTTCATGTTTTATGTGCTAGGGTGAATATTATTCAAAGTCTCTTAAGGCACCTTCTGGAATTGTATTTTCATTTAGAAATTGTATTTCTCAGTTCCAAACACTAAAGAGCTTTCTAAGATGTTAGAGATGAGGCACCTCAATTGCATGTTTGCCCCACCCCACTTTTTTTTTTTTTTCCTGGAATCACTGAAGCATATAATTTAGGTTTCTCTTCTGGGGCTTTATGGTAGGTAGTCTACACATGGTGTGGATATTACCTGCTAAGATATTACCTATAAAATTAAAAACCCTGAAATTGAAAGCTCTTATCTCTGAATAAAGAGTAGAAAGGGTTGCTCCTGCCATCAGAGACTTGACCAACTGTCAGTGGTTTCCAAGCAATAGGCACCTAAAGGTTAGGGTCCTGGTATCACCTGGGAAGGCACCATTTTCTTTCATGCTGTTTAAGCTAAAGAAAAGCTTTTTATCCACTTAAAACATAAAATAGCAATTTAAACTAATGGGAAATAGAAATCTGTTTACAAATATGTTGCATATCTCTTCCAACTTCTGTAATACATCTATTTTTCATATATACCTTAAAGAAAAAGTGGTAGCAATTTAGAAAATAAAAAAAAGAAAAATGCATGCTGATTTACAATAGGTAATATTGACTCACAGATAAAGACTTTCCTGGTATTCTCTCTTTGTGCTGCATACAGTATCCTTAAAAATGTAAATCCATTTTAGTGGTCTCATATTTTCAGGGCACTAAATATCCAGGCTTGAGGGCCATAAAGTTAAAGATAAGAGAGTCCATGTAATTGTCATCTTCTGAACTTTGAATTTACAGATTCTTACTGCTTTTATGTGATGTAATTCCATATTTTTGGTTTTAATAATTATTACCATGTTACTAATGGCCATTAATTTGTTTTAATCATGATCATTGCATCGTAAAAAGTAGAATCAAATAAACAGAGTAAAATAAAATATATGAATGAATAAGACAAAAAACAAGAGACCATATGATTCAGAAAACAAAATGAGACCATATGATTCAGAAAACAGAAAATAGGACTTAAATGCCCCATAGATAAGTCTGACCTTATCTTTTTGTGAAGGAGTCAAGGTGAAATTGACTTTTACTACTGCAGAGAAAATTCCCATCTTTCTCTAGGTTTCATAAATAGTGCTGAAGTAAAGCCAGCCCTAATAAACTCTTGGTGTTTTTATATTTCTTTTTAATACAGAATTATCTTTTGCATCATTCTACGAATGCCAGACCTTAGAATTAATGCTTATATCACTGGGAATTAAATCTAGTATCAAACTTTCTCTAAATTATCATTGTAAGTAGAAACTGAAGCTGAGAAGTTGTGATGTATTTGTTAGCTCAGAAATTGGAGGAAAAGATCTCAAAATTTATGTTAAATAAAATAAACAATAAAAACTATGAGTTGTATTATTCGTGCTTTTTTGACATTATTTTCTAAGTTGAGGTAGAGATATTTTTCACACATGTTCTTTACATTTCTATTGGTTTTGTATCTTTTACATAAAGAAATATTTTATTGACAATTGAGGAACATTTAATTCTTAAAGATGCTCACAGGGCATGTTCTATTTACAAACGCTATTTCACAAATTCCTTTTAAACACACACACACACACACACACACACACACACACACATATTCAATGGGAGCCATCTCTCTTTATTTTATTTTTTATTTTTTTTATTTTTTTGAGACTAAGTCTCACTATTTTTGCCCGTGGAACCGCAGGCTCTCGTTGCCCGGAGTACCACAGACTCAAGCAATCCCCAACCTCAGCTTCCCAGGTAGCTGGGATTATAGGTGTGGGCCACCACGCCCAGCTATTTTTTTTGGTCTCACCAGATCTCACTATGGGCCCCAGGCGGGACTTGAACCACGATCCCTACCTAGCCCACAGGCACTAGCCACCGTGCCCTACTAGGAGCCATCTCTTAAATCTCTTAAATAAAATATGCGAATATATATGCAATATATGCATATATGAAATGACAAAAATTACAACATAGTATCAATTGCTATTGCGGTAGATGAATATCTATCTGTGCACTTTACTACTAACATGTTTTTGTTTCCTGATAGAGACTTACATAATAACAATATCTGAGAGGGGAAAATAGTGCTGGGTTAAAACAATTTTAGAGTCCTGTTTTGAGCTACTCAAGCAACATCTCTCTAGAAACTTCTATTACAAATTACGCAGAGATAAATTGCATAGATTAAATACTTATAAAGTATGTAGATATCATGCTTTAACTTTAGTTTTCTCATCTGCATGATAAGCTAATTAATTTTTTGTCTTCTCAAAATAATTGCTTAATTTAAATTTCCTAGTCCAGAGGTTTCCAATTTGTGTTAGACTTTAAATAGGTTACTTGTATGCCAAGATATTAATCTCCTCAGGTTCCCCATCTTCTCTGCAGGCCCTGATCTGGTTCCCTGCCATGTGTGAGCATCCATTTTTAGTTTCCCACCGTCTGGCGCATAAACATTATTTTCTAGCTGAAACCTGTTTCCCCTTGCCACCTCCCACCTCACTGTTGAGGAACAAGGTGATCTTTTTTTTTTTTTTTTTTTTTTTTTTTTTTTTTTTTTTTTTTTTTTTTTTTTTTTTTTTTTTTTTTTGAGATTAGGTTTCGCTATTTTTGCCCGTGGAACTGCAGGCTCTTGTTGCCCGGGGTACCACAGACTCAAGCAATCCCCAGCCTTAGCTTCCCAGGTAGCTGGGATGACAGGCACGCGCCACCACGCCCAGCTATTTTTTTGGAACTAGGTCTCGCTACGGACCCCAGGCGGGACTCGAACCGCGATCCCTAGCCCCGGCAGCTTCATAGGCTGAAGCTTACAAGCACGAGCCACCGTGCCCGGCCAAGGTGATCTTCTTAAACTGTGTCTAAAATGAAAGAGCAAAGCTTAACCTTGTTAAAATGACCAGTAGGATGATTAGTAGTATGCATTTGTAGGAGAAAACATTTAGGAGCAATTGGCAGTGGTATAAACTAAATTAAATGACTTTACAGTACTGTGGATACACATTTTGTGGTTAACAAATGCTCTTATCCTTACCCTGCCATTTTAAATATTATTTTATCAGTACCTGGTTTGAAAGTTGTGGTGAATGATCGATATCTGGACAGAATGTTGATGCAGTTGGCAGCAGCCATAGGCTCCCTTATCTAAGGATTTTTTAAGAGCTAACTCTTGTAGAGTTGGAGAGGAGGAAACAAATCAGTTATTAAAGAAGCAAAATCTAACATCTGTAACATGGTTCTTAACTTAGCCTGGATACTGATCTTTCCTTTGCAAATTCTTGGTATCAGTTGGTACCAAGTAAAACAGTTGGTACATATTAAAACATTCACATTTTTCCTGATTTGTTTGGTGCACATGTATGTGTGTGCATAGTACTAAGACCTATAAACTGGTGATTTACATTTGGGGCAACTTAATCTAAAGTTATGGAAATGAATGAGATTTCAAAGTTAAGAGTAAAGAAAATGTTTAGAAAGCCACGTTTTGTTTGAAGAAGGTCCATATCTACTAGAGAAAACAAAGGCAAGGCATCAAAGGGAGATGCCATTGAATAACTAGAAAATGCAGATAAATGTGTGAACATCCATAAGCTATACACAGTATAGGAATTGCTGTTGTGTTAACTCTAAACACTCATCACTAACTCCTAGATGATGAGATTGTTTACAATATATAATTAGATGAATCTTTTATTCATCTGAAAATCCATAAATTTGCTAATAAATATGACCATGAATCTTTTATCTGTCAGTGTTCTATTCTATGAAATATTCAGTAAAACAAAGATGGAGGTTTGCATTTTTGTGATGGTGGATTAGTCATACTTTATATATATATATATACAAAAAATAGTTTAGTGTTTCAGGTGGTCATTAATACTGTGGAGATAAATAAAATAATGAGTAAATGGGTGAGAATTTGGGGGAACACCATGAGGTAGACTAGGGTTTTCATTCACTTTTAAATAGTGGTATTTTAAATACAGATGTCATAGAATATTCAACATATCAAGATATACTTAAAGAATTCTTTGGTCATGATGAGGAAGAAATGGGAGCCTTTGAGGGAAAGATACATTCTAAGGACATATATGTGTATGATAAGAACATGCCTATAATAGAATTAAAACATATTCTGCAACTTACAAATAATTATATGAAGAATAATAATTATTCTTTAAAGGAATTAGCATATTTTGATACTTATGTGAATTTATGATTTAGAGTACATATGCAATCAGATTTATTTTCTCAGTGTAAATAATTATCTGAAGAAGTATTAACATTGTCACATAACATTTTATATGAATACAGGGGTGTTTAATTTCCACATACTCATTTTTTGAATATATAAAAGTGCATCAGTTTTCATTGTCTCACTTTTAAGTTCTATTCTTTCTTCTGAGAAAGGAACAGAAATCACTTTCCAATATAACCCTTGCTGTCTATGCCTTCCTCACAGCCATGGTATTGAAATTTGTAATTTTCCTTGTCATCAAGTGAAAAAATTACACTATATATAACTTTAGAATGAACATTATTATACAGTTATCAAGATGCAAGCATAATATATGAATTGTGTAGATCAGTATGTTTTTTATAAGTCCTAACTAGCATATTACCTATCTTTGCTAGCATCCTTCATAATTCATGTAAGTTAAGTTAAAATTATGGTAAGTATGTAAGGATAATGCTATTTTCATTCATTATGTCTCCTCTGGTGTTCAATAATAATAAAATTATGTTCTAGTTGTGAAAGCTATAAGAAGATATGGTTAGTTTATCTACAGCAAGCTGCAAAGGTAAAAAAATGACTGTAATTGACTACCACAAATAATATTTAAGTCATTTGCTTTATATGTAAAATTAATTAAACAAACAAGATTGCAAGTTGACACACTGAGGATTTTATTCCCTTTGCCTAATGTAGCATATGATTTCTATCTGAATGTAAAAAATAAAAGTTCAGTTGTAATTTTCCCTTTGTCTCCATATCTTAAAACACTAAAAGTTAGTTAATGATATCCTGCAATAAGTGGAAATGTCGTTTTCTTAGCAATTTGTTTGGTATACAGATCAGATATATTTTTTCACATCATATAAAACTTAGTCTGTTATAACTAAACTGGAAAAAAAATTCCCAAGTAAAATATGCTATATGTACTCTGAATTTTTTCAGGCATTAAGGAGAAAATAAAAATGAATTTAGTTGTGAGACATAAAGAGCTTTCACAAGAATCTCAAAGGTGCTATTGAAGTAGAGAAGGAAAAATAATATTTGATGACAGGTGTTCTAATGACATTTATACTGAAAATAATTTTAATATATTTCATTTTATGATACTTTCTAATGATAAACATATTTTGTGTGGAATACCATATCTAATTATGCCATTTAAAGGAAATAATTTAGTATTTGTTTATTATTGTAAAAGCATTTTCTCTATGCTTTTTTTTTTTTTTTTTTAGAAAATAATGACTTTTGGTAACAAAAAGCTTAAATGTTGGAAGCACTTTATATTTTTATTAGCACATAATAAAGATAGATTTCTATGGTTTATACTATCTAACAGATTTATGTGTTTTTGTTTTTGATGATGCATAAAAATATTTATGGCTACTTGTTTATGTCCCAGCAGTTGACTAACTGGTGTTTAATATACACATGGAAAAAAAAAATGTATGTTTAATTAGTAGAAAAGTATAGACCAACAAAACAAAAAACACCTACAATTATCAGGAGATGCTATTTTATTTGTCTTTTTACATGCCCAGAGAACTCTTCTAAAATAAGAAAAAATTATTTTAATGAAGAAAATTTTTATAGAAATCCAAAGTTTGTGCACACAAGTTTGAAAACAATGGGCTTTATTTTCATCACTGTATATACCCATCTTTATACTAAAGTTATAACATAAACTCTTGAAAACCTTTATATAAAACTTTTAATATAATTTTAGTAATTTTAACTTACTTTGCATAACCACTAGGTGGAACCAGTAAGCTTTATAATTTCTATTATTTCATTTTTGTCCTATAAAGTCACACTTAAAAGCTCTTCAACTAAAAAGCTTGAACTTAATATTACACTTAATTCCTTAACTCAGTGGCTGGGCATCAACAATCAAACAATAATATTGCAAAGACAAAATGTCATCATCAGAAAGAATATATGAATAGATTAAAATATATCAAGAAAGAAAAAAACAATATTTGAATAATCAGAGTAAAAGATAAATTATAATTAGATATTTTGCTAACAAAGTGTGGTAAACATTGAATTACATCTTGACAAAATCTATTAAGTTTAATAAAATATATACTAATTCTTCACTTTTTGATGCACATTGAGGACAATAAAATCAAACCTCTTTTAAATAGTTTCATATGAGAATTATTATTAGTTATTGACATTAGTTATATTTTATCTTCGTTAATTTTTATCTAAACCTTTAGAAAGATAAAAAGGAGCAATTAAGAAATAAAGATGTATAGTGATGCACGTAGTAATTTTTTCTGCCCTCATATACAGGGTTGATTTTTTTTTTTTTCCCATTCATATCCAACTTTTAGAAAATAAGAGAGTTGTGTTCTATAAAAGAAAGAAGAAAATAAGAAGATATGTTATGCAGTAACATTTTTGGATACATTTCTAATTTCATCTTATGAAATTGAGACTTTAATAGTTTAATGATTTTCCCAAAGACAGCTAAGAACTGCCTTCTTAGAGACAGTGTCTCATCTGTGATACCATGTTCTTAGTCCCTACGCAAAAGTCTGTATTCTTAGAATGTGGAATATATACAACACATATAATATTACGATCCTTGAACAAACAAACTTAAAACATCATGAGTCTTTAAATACATGTAAAGATTTTTACCAGTGTTGATGGTAATGAAGTCATTGTAAATGATAAGATTGTCACACATGGAGTTACCAAGAAACAGAAGAAATCCAAGTATAGCTGCCCAAGAAATATCATTGGTATTAGTTTGCTAGGGTTATGTAACAGAGTGCCATAAACTAGATGGTTCAACATAGTTGAGAAATTTATTTTCCATATTTCCATAATTTCTGGAAATTAGGATTCTGAAATCAAGGTCTTTACAGGCCCACACTAACTTGTAGTGTCAAAAAGAAGAATCCTTCTCTTCTTGCTGCCAGGTAATCACTACAAACCCTTGACTCAGTAATTTTGCCTAGTCTATACATCCAGTTGTCAAATTATTAAATAACTGAATATCAAATCTTATTAGGAATTCTGACTTTGAGTGGGGGGAAATATTCTGTTGTTAAAGGTGAGAATTATATAAACAAGTTTACTATGTTATTAAAAAAGAACTGAAGAATGTTTGCAAATACCAGATAATAATTGGAAAAGATATTGAAAAAGATGGTAATACGGCATCATAATAGAATGGATTTGTATGCCCTAGAATCTTTAGATAATATGCTAAAATGTAAATTTTTCCAATTATTTTTAAGGATATGATGAATTTTAAATTAATTTATAATAAGATATGAAATCAGTTTCTGAATGGAAGTGGATCTTAGAAAATTGATTGAGGAAAATGTTGAAAATTTGAGTTATCACTATACAGAATAGGTGATGCAACTGACTATTGAAATATAACATGATTACTTTATGTCCAGTAATGAGTGGCTTTATTATTTACAAAGATTATGGTCAAAATCAAGAGCAGAAATACAGATTGGATAGGTCTTACAATTAGAATAATGGAGTTTGGGAGTTAAAGATAATTATATAACTGATAAGAGTGCTGTTGGATGAAGGTAAATAATACAGAGTGATCAATGTTATATATTGATCAGTAAATATCTACATATATATGTAGATATATGTAGGAAAGAATAATATATGTATTTATATATGGGAAAGAATATTAAGAATAGAAAACATTAGTTTGGGTGTTAAAAAAAATATTCCACTCTACTCTCTGAACATTTAAAAATTAAAGTATAACAAATCTTTAAATTAAAGATTTAATGTAAAATATTAAACAGTGATTTAATATAAACTCTATATAAATATAAACATTAAATATTAATTTTATGCATATCAATGTGAATTTTTATTTTCCTCAAAATAGTTATCAATGTAAGTAAATAATTTCTTGACTTAAGATCTAAATCTTTAAAGATGCTATTTAAATCTGAATCAAGAAAAATTTGGGGTTTGAAATGTGTAGCCTCATTAATTATATAGACTATGGAAAGCATGAATCTTTTTAAAATTGTGACTAGCTAGTCATATAGATTCATTATTGAATTTTTTGTTTTCAATCAGTTTTATAGTCATGTGGTCAAAGTAAAAATATATCATATTGATTTAGAAAATTCACAATTTTTAAAAGTATATATCAATCATAACCTAAGTTGGTCTAATGGGTCAAAAAAGGAAGAGTTAATGGCTCTTGATGTAAAGTTGTTGATGTGTCATGGTGTATCCAATTAGGTTGAGAGTGTTCTCTCCCCACCTTTTAGATGAAAATGTCAGTCAGACTGAAGTTGATGCTAGCACCCAGAAGTCTATCATTGTAGTGAATTTTCAGTTTCAGTTTCAGTTTCAAATTATAATATGTCTAGCCTTCCAGAGACCAAAAAAGGAAACAGAAAAATAAGAGGAAATCTCATTATTACTTGTTACCTTCTTGGCTGAGCATTAAGGGACCACGGAATTAATTATAAAATCAAGATAACATTGTAACATTGGGATGTTTATAAATCAGGGAAAAATGCAGAGAAAATTGTACAGATAAGAAAAAATGAAATAAGAAAAAATGAAAAAAAATGATTAAGCTCATTATTTAGATGAAAATAGAAGCAAAGCTTGGAATGTCATTTATAAGTCAGGTATTACCCTTACAGTACATAATAAGATACAAAATGTAGAAAAAGCACAATTTAAAATAAAAATATTGTAGTAGGATTGTCAGAGTCCAAAGGAAAAAAATAATATTTTTAACTCTTCTTGAAAAATTAAATTATTTTTTTAAATGTTATTCTATGAAGAAAATATTAGCAGTATATAGTTGAATGGGTCAGAATTTTTCACCTTTTGAAACAGTTACGATTCTTAGTTTAATAACAGAGGCAATTCTAACTCTTAGTTCAATAACAGAAAGCAACATAAGCCAGCTCAAAGAATAAGGATTTATTATGTTCTGTGCTGAAAATCCAGAGGTGTGGCTGACTTTAATCAGAAATAGATTTGGATCTGGGTTTGTTTCTCTGTGGACCTTTTAAAATGTATTTTCCTCTCTTTTGATTTGATCCCAGATTACTTTACCTGATAGCATCAAAATGGCTGAGAAATTTCATACTCATTTCCGTAGACATCATCACCCTAAGAAAGAAAATGTTACTCTGTCCAACATGTTCATTCTGATTGGATCACTCCGGGGGTAGTCACTACAAAAATAATTAATGATTGCTCTGATTTTCTTAACCAGATTTATACTCACTCCTAGCACAGAGATGGATTCAGTTATACCTGGAGTGTTTTGTCCTCTACACAGTGATGGATCAAAAGAATGCGGGACTAGGAAGCCAGAGTAGAGACATATTCGAAAGTTTTTATTGACCATTTCAGTAAGTGGAGGGTCAGCAGCAGTGTACACAGAGCAGTGGAGACAGAAGATTTGTTTGTATCACCAATATTATTTGACCTTCCCAGATTGACCAGCACATGGACCCTGAGCGGGTAGTAGAGCCTGTGCACTTCACGGCCACTCCACGATGTCATGGTTGCCCCATCCCACATACACAGACTCCACTTGCCTCTCGAGGCCGGGTGGGATGGAGCGGGGGGTTGCCGGGCTCTGCCAGAATGCGAACCCCACCGCACATCCAAGCCCTGTGAAGAAGCAGGGGTCGTGTACTGAAGCGGGGGCGGTCAGCCACAGACCCCTCTGGGCTTGCCTCCACTCCAGAGAGCCTTAATCAGGAATAAGTACCTCAAGACAATTTTTCATCCTCAGAAACCAAATAGGTGAGGTACAGGAAGAAAGACCCTTAAATGTTGTCACCAGGCAGGACTCAAAAAGAACAAGGCGAGAACCACCCAGCACTGAACTGTGAGAGCAAACAAAATAACTGCACCTACAATGTCACTGAGGAGCTGTGAACAAAAACCTGGCACAGAGATGCTGTCAATAAGGGTGCTGCACACACTCTTTGTACAGAGGGAGGAGGCCTACCGAATGGCAGTGGCCCCACAGCAAGGCCCCAAAGTTGGAGACCAGGAGACCTACCATCAGCTAATGACTGTCCCCATCAAGGAGTTGCTCTACCAAAACATATGGCTGGGAATCTTGCCTCCAAAGCCAAAGACCTGAAACATAACATGAAGGAGCAACAGAATGTTGCAAAAAACAGTGGAGATGAGAGCCACCAAGAAACAAGAAACAATCATACAAGCCAAAGGTGCTGGACTCAGTCTATGAAGGCAAAAACAGTATAGGAAAGGTAAACAGCATGCTCTTACAAGTCCCAAGAAATCACACCCTCACCAAGAATGAGGAAATAGATCTAGAAAAGAAAAAAACAAAAACAAAAACAAAAAACACTAAATGGCTAAACATGGATAAACAACAAAAAGAAAGGAAGCAAAATGACCAAAGGGGATGTGGTGTGGTGGGGTTTCCCCATGGGGATCAGCAATTATGCATTCATATATTGCAAAAAATCCAAAATAAATTAAAAATCCAAAAATAATATAATTTTTTTAAAGCATATTGTTCTTTAAAAGAGTTGTAAACAATGATAAAGCCAACTAAAAGTTGCTTTGTTTATTATATTCACACACTGGTCTACTAAATAATGACAGTGTTAAAATATCCACATCTAAAATATCTTCTTTTTTAATCCACCTACATTTTATTTTAATATATGTAGTTTATATGTAATAAAATGCACATTATCAAATATAGAGCTTGAGGATTTTGGATCAGAACTTATCACTACCTTCTCATGAATATATAAACCATTATTCTCAAATTTGAAAATTTTGCACCTAGTTTCCACCCATTTTTTGATGAGCACCCCTAAGAAATTAAACAACAAATAATATTACTGTCAAAAATTGCAATAACCTGTTATCCAACATTATATTAGTGGAATCAGAGAGTGTCTCTGATTGCCTAAAACTTGATTGCCTAATCATCATCCATTTAATGAAATAAAAAAGAGTGCACATTCATCTTATCTATATGGATATATGTTCACTCAGTTCCTTAGTGTTTATCGGTTATTAATATTATTATATATAAAAATGGAATTGCTAGATTTTTAAAAAGTATATTTTTATTTCCATGGGAGGATGTTTAACTGTTTGACTGTTATGTAGATTTATGTTTATTTTATAAGAAAACTGCCAATAGTTTCTTGAAGCAACTGTTTGATACCATATGTTAACTGGAATAGGAGTATCCTAGTTGATCCAAATCCTTATTCACACTTGCTTTTTTGTCAACTAACTCAATGAATGATTCCCAAGATATATGTGACCATTGAATTGTGGTTTAAATATACATTTTTTTCTAATAATTAATGGATCTATGTATAATTTGAACACATTCCTTTATGTAGATTTTTTTTCATTAATAATTCTACAAATTCTACAACTAAGGTTGGTATAGTTTTACCACCAAAGATAATAAAAATAAAGGAAGAGAAAAATGAATCTCACCTCTTTTTTTAGGGACTTCCTCTCTTGAGAAATTTGATTTCTTTGTTCCAGGTTGCTTGAGGTAGTTTGTAAAGAATTTACTCAGATATCTTTTAAATTTTAATTGCTTGCTAGCTTGTTAATTTTAGTTAGGGGAGAAAGGGCTGAGAAACCATTTTCTGACTAGGACCTTCCTTGTCTGAATACTTACTAATTTTCATTCACTGATTGTCATAATGTAGATTGTTTTCATTCTAATTCCAGATACATTCATTTTTGTTATTTGGCGATTCCTTTTACATTTGCATTTTTGATGGAGTCTGCCAAGATCGTAGCACAGCAAAGACACTGAACAAAATTCCTTCAAATATTTACCAAAAAATGACAACTAAACCTTGGAATAACAACATTTTCACTATTTTATCTATAAGGATTAATAACACCTAAGAAATGGTAGGAAAATTTTATTTAAACTGAATTAGGAACGATACCTGATCTATGAGAAGGTGAAGGGACAACTGAACAGTCTTTCTGCTGTAGCTAACTCAATGGCAGACAAACACATCCAGTCCTTTGAAACACATTGACTGTGAAGGAGGAGGGCATATAGATGGAAATACTGCCTTCATAGAAACAAACCCTGGCCAAGCTCAAACTTGGTTGTGAATTTCTGAACTTCAGAAATCTGTATTGTATTATAAATGATAGAGATTGCAACTGGAATTGGATTTTTTTTTTTATTGTTTACTATAGAATGTACTGTCTTTAAGATCATTGTTTCCTTTTCTGGTACATTTATCACGAGGACTTCTATATAGAAAATTTCCGTTACTATATATACTTTGTGTGTTCATGCTTTTCTCTTTGCATACCTTGGGAAATTTTTGTTTTGAAACTGGCATTTGAATCTAATAATTTGGTACCTCTGGAAATCAGATTACCTGGCTTCTCTAGAGTCCATATTGTTTGTTAAGTTTTTTATTTATTTCCTTATTTTGACTTTTTGTATGTTCTCTCTGTGCCAAGAATCAATCAGCCTCAGGTATAAACTTAAGATCCTTTGATTTTGTCTTTTTTCAAACTTCACTTTTCCCTGTGCATACACTGCCAGTTTCTTCTTTCCCCAGCATATTCCAACTGTTTTTAATGTCGTTAGTTTTAAGGTCTGACTCTCTAAGGAAGAAAAATAAAATAACAAATAAACGGGAGGAAAACACTGGATAGAAACCCTGCAAGTCCTCATGCAGTCACATGTTCTGAAGAGGGAGGGACTTGCAGCAATATAGGCAGGGGAACAATAATGGCCTCTTTTAACTGTACCTTATTGCAATAATTAATTATCACATCCAATATTCCCAACATTGGAAGTTGGATTCTTCTTATTCTGACAGCTTCAAGGACATTTGAACAACTGCTTGTCTTGGGGTCTCAGATGAGATATGGGAAACTATTATTCTGCTAAGGCATGAAATTTACTGATATTAACTACAGCTTACATTCTAAGGCTTCCCATGGATGTAAAAAACTTTCTGTCGATTCCAAAATTCCTAAAAATTATATCGATCTAGATGAAGATGCAGATTTCTGGTGCTTTCTATGCTTTTTAATCTGCAAACTCTGTAATAAATGTAAACAACTCTTTGATCAAAGTGTCTATTATAAAGATCATATAGAGGTGAGCTTAAAAACATGAAAGACCTAAGATCTCAATTGACCCGTATTTGAAAGCATTTTGATAGAACTTCCAAATAAATAAATTTTGTGTTCCTTATCTCATAACTAAGGTAGCATTACAAGAAACTCAATTATGATATAGCAAAGGATATGTATGTTAAGGATATAAAAGAAAAAACTTTTCAACTATCATTGAGTGGGTGCTATAATTAAAAAAAAGAAATTAATAATTCTGTGATAAGTGACACCTAATAATCTAAATTAGATCCTGATGTTTCATATTCTCCCTTCTGAAATGTGCTGAACAGTTTTGTTAATGTAATAATGATAAATGTCCAAAAAGGAAAGAAAGCTAAGTATATATTGACATAATCTTAACTTTAAATCTACATTATATGTGTTATATAAATGTAGAATGTTATATTTTATTGTTCTGCTTCAGCTGTTTCCTGTAATCAGAGAAAAGTAGCAAAAGTTGAAAGGAATATTTTTGAACTGTTTAAGATAAGTTGTTTTAATGAGTTCAACAGTCATTTTCATTATGCTGTAATGAAAATTTTTAGAGTTCATTTGCTTAGTACTATAGTGTTACATTTGTTTATTTATTTGAAAATTTTCTTTTAGGTAATAATGCTAAAATTATATTGTCCAAACACGGTAATGATAATATTTCTATTTGTTTATTATCATAAGTAATTGGTGAATAAATTTAAAATCACTTTCAATTCTTAGGTATGCATAAAACACTAATTTCTGCTAATTAGGCACAATTGTTTTGAGGTTCTGATGATTTAGAAAGCAATATATGGATAATTACCTATAAGCTAAAGATATATTTATAAAGATTTTGTTATAATGAGTTATAAGAATACATCTCCCAAATGAAATCAGTTCAATTTGAATTATATTATACATTATTTTCAATAAGAATGTATCATATACCATCATTTTCTCTCTATTTATAACTGGATTAATAGTGATAATTTCAAGATATTTTTGAATATTATTGCTTTTTGGTATTCTTATGAATTCATATTCAGTACTGAAAACAGGTGTAATTTGTAATTTAGAGCTGTTTTCTATCATTTTATGATCAAGTACATGTTACTGATGTCATCTAAATCAAAAGATTATGTCTTTCAAATGTAGGTTTGCTTTTTTGTGATTGAATTTATAACTTCATAAAAATATTTGAGCAGTTCACTTTATTAAATTAATTTTATCATAATTATAAATTAATAATGCTAGAAATTGACTTTTTTGAAAATTTTGGTATACCTAAACAAAAATTTATCTTTAAAATATTTTAATTGTAATTGCACAAAAGGTTGAAATTTAATACCATTACAAAGTTAGAAATATTCACCATTTATTTTATAATAGACTGTAGCAAATTACCACAAGCATAACTCCAAATGAAAGAAAGCAATCAAATGTTGGAATAAGAAGCTAATGGAAGTAGCAGATTTCTATATAGAACTTTACATGCTATTTATCTAAACTTAGATTTAGACTTAGAATATTAATATGTCAGTATTAAGCCACTACATTTAAATACAAGATGTGTGGAATAATGACTGAATACCTTAATTAATTAAATATATCACTATTTCCTTTGAAAGATTTACTCTATGAGTAAGTTACTTAAAAAATCACACCTCAGTGCAGAGGTTAACTAGTTAATTTTGCCCCTTTCAAGCTTGATTAACTCAACCATTATTAGTTAAAGGACAATATTATTAAAGTTTCCACTTACCAAAATACATTGGAGCGAAGTGGAACTTTTAAAGATTAATATTACTGACTATAAGAAGTCATAAACATTTTAAACATGAATTAAAACCTACTAGTTATTTGTGAAAAAAAAGAGAATGCATTATATACATATTTTATGCTTTTATTATAAATTTGAAAATCTTGAATCATTGATTTGTGTAATAAACATTATTTCAAATCCATGTTATATAGCTCTGAAATAAACTTTATATGACTGAGTTAGAAAAAAACTTTATTTGCAGTGTTTAGTGATATGATACTATAAATTTATGACAAAAATTTGTAATGTAACAGAAAAAGGAATGTAACAGCACATAAGTGAAATTGCATTTATAAATAACATCAAATACAATCATTTTATATGAGATATACCAATTGAAAATAACCCTGGATGACTTTTTTGCTGTCTTTTCTACAAAAAAAAAAATAGTCAGTAGCAATTTATTAATGTTTATTAGGTAAGTTCCATATGCTAACTCAATTACAAAAGTGAAGTCAATTGTTCTAGAATCTAATTGTAATTAAAACAATTTTTTTGTTGACTGTTGGGTAAACTCTATTTTCCTTTATATTACTAGTATAATTTGTCAATAAATTTCAAATTTACAAACATATGCCATTAATTATGAACTAAAATAATTTAGGTCTAGTCTTTAAATAGTGCAATGTGTGTTCTTCCTAATAGGTATATTATACTCCAGTGTATTCAGATTTTCTTCAAGATTATATTCTTATATTCTTTGATCGTAAAACAAAATTAACTTAAAATATACTGATTTTCAAGTTCTAATTAGACTAATCTGTACCATATTAGAAATTTTAAAAATCTACAAAAAGTACATGAAATACAATAAAATCATGAAGAAAAGTTATGGGCATTTTATTCAGAGAAAATGTGTCATGGTGTCTATATATTTTATAGTAACTTTTGTTATGAATGATTTAAATAACTTAGAGGTTTGCCTATTTCAACATAAAATGAATATTATAGTAAAAATACTATTTTCTTATGACATGTTCCTTTACTCGGCATTAAGAATGTATTTTTATCATTATTTTGCTTATACTTAAAGCTTCTGTATAGATTATAGCTTATGCATGTATAATATCCTCTATATATTCTACCATAATTTATACATTCTACTCTGAAAGGACAATTAAATTAGTGCCTTTTTCTGGATGCAGAATATAGATGTGTTTCCTGTAAGATATAGTAAAAGTATTTTCCTTCAAGAAAGAATCAGGATAGTTTGCTAATAGCACTCTATAAAAGCATTGGGTTCCTTAGCTGTGATAGAAAGCCACTAGATATCTAGCATGCTTCTAAATCTGTTTCTATACTGCCTTGCAGGTACTTGAGGAACAAAAGGAACCATAATCAACATGAAAGTCATGTTCTTTGCTGTGTTATGAATATTAAGGGATTTTTATCTGACCCACAAAACCTGTGTCTTCTGTCAGAATCAATGAAACTATCAGGCTAACTTGTTAGTTTATAAGTAGAGCAAGCTGTCATACACATCACATTACCAGACACATTTCACTAAAAAAATAATAAAACTACACAACCAAAATACATGTAGAATGATGAAATACATTTACCCTATAAGCAAAGGATGAAATATGACACAGTTCTCATTTAAGAAGCTTTCATAAAAGAACATCTCTTCTAGTTCATTCAGCTTATTAGCATATGTGTTCATAATAATCTTTTATGATCTACTGAATTTCTGAGTTGTATGTTATAAATTCTCTTTAATTTATGACTCTTTATTTTTTTCTTTAGAAACCTAGCTAGAGATTTATCTATTTTGTTTATTTTTTTTTCAAACAGCCTGCTTTTGGTTACATGAATTTTTAAACTAACTTTGATCTCTATTTCATTCATTTCTGTTCTAATTTTTATTATACCTATCAATTTACTGGCTTTTGGTTTTATTTGTTCATCCTTTTCTAGTTTGTTAAGGTAAGAAACGTAATTATTTATTTGATTTCTTTCTTATCTCTTGATGAGGGCTTGTATTGGTATATATTTCCTAATCAATAATTCTTTTGTTTTGTACCATAGGTTATGATAGGTTGAGTCCTCACAATCATAGTCTTGACATTGTTTATAACTTTTTCTTTTATTTCCTTTTTTTAATTTTAAATTTATTTTTATATAAATTTCACAACATTGTAATTCCAGGCTTTTATTTCCCCTCTCCCCTCCCCCCCCACCTTTTACCTCTTGCTCAAAGTTGTGCACTCAGTTTGATGCTTAGCTTGTTTTGACTTTTCCTCAAGTCTTTTGTTTATTTTTTTCACTATATCCCATATATTAGTGAAACCATTTGGCTTCTGTCTTTTTCTTTATGATTTGTTTCTGCTAATATGATTTTTTCTAAGTACATCCATGTTTTATAAATTCATCTAATTTGTCATTTTTAATTGATGAGTAATATTCCATTGTGTATATATACTACATTTTTTTCATCCAGTCATCTGTTTAGGTTGCTTCCATGACCTTGCAATTATAAATTGTGCTGCAGTAAATATCTGAGCAAGGTGTCCCTTTGTACCCACATTGAGGTCTCTTTTGGGTAAATTCCCAAGAGAGCAATTGCTAGGTCAAATGGTAGTTCCAGTTTCATTAACTTGAGGGTCCTCCACACAGCTTTACATAGTGGTTGGACTAGTTTACATTCCCACCAGCAGTGCAGTAGTGTTCCTTTCTCTCCACATCCTCACCAGCAATTCTTGTTGTCCGTTCTTTGGATGTGGGCCATTCTTACTGGTGTAAGGTGATATCTCATTGTGGTTTTGATTTGCGTTTCTGATTCCCTTCTTAAACCAATAGTCACTCAGGTGTATATTGCTCGATTTTCTCAATTTAGAAAATGTTGTCCTTATTTTTGTGACTAATTCTCGTTTGATACCATTGTGTTTAGAGAAGTTACTTGATATGATTTCAATCTTCTGGAATATACTGATACTAGTTTTTTTTTTTTTTTTTTTTTTTTTTTTTTTTTTTTTTTTTTTTTTTTTTTTTTTTTTTTTTTTTTTTTTTTTTTTTTTTTTTTTTTTTTTTTTTTTTTTTTTTTTTACCCAATATTTACTTTATACTATAGAATGTCCTATGTGCACTTGAGAAGAATGTGTCTTCATCTTTATCATTTGGGAGAGATGGAATAGATATGTCTTAGATATGTCTATTAACTCCATGTTGTATAATTATTTGTAAGATTATTGTTTCTTATTATTTTTTGTCTGGTTGATCTGGCCATTGGTGAGAATGGGGTGTTGAATTATCTTACCACTATTTTAAGCTGCCAAAGTCTGTTTTCAAAGTTGATAATAATTGCTTTATATAATTTGATGTTACTTTTTTTGTGAGCATATATTTTTGAGTGTTATATATCCCTAATATTTTGTTTCCTGGATTCTTACATAGTGTGCAACCATCTCTTAGTGCCATTAAATCTATTTTTTCTTACATAAGTATGACTATCCCTGACTTCAGGTCCCATTGCCAATAGGGTTGCTTTCTAATGCATTCTTGTGTGACTATGTCTATTGCTAGAGCTCAGGTGCTTTTGCAGAGGTAGCATAAAATTGAGTTTTGTATCTTGATTCATTAACCACTTCTTGCCATTTAATGAAATGGCTAAAATCATTTACATTTAGGAAAATTACGTCTATATGAGGATTTATCACTGCCGTTTTTTGACCTCTATTTTCATGTCCGATCCCCACTTCAATATATCAAGTAAAACGGCTCATATTATATCACTTACTGAAATGTTGTAATATGAATTTATTTAGTAATCTACATTTCTAATTGCTATGTAAAATGGTTTAAATCATCTAATACAATTCATTTTAAAAAGGTAGAAATAAGCTTAGAGGTAGAGCTTTTATGAAACTAGCATTCACCTGAAATTATATCAAATTATATCAACTGTAGATAACCTATCCTGGAACTTATAATTGTAGTTGTTGTAAAAGTGCATATCATGTTCATCAGAGAAAAAATATTCATATATTCAACTCTAATTTTGTTGACAGGTATATAAGACAGTTGAATAAATTGCAGGTGGCTAATAAGCTGTAATTTTTTAAGTATTACTTATTTCAACATAGTGAGCATTAACACATCTGCAAAATATTCTTCTGGATATTCCATTTGGATAGTAATACATTACTCAGGATGGAATCCAAAATAAAACCTTAAAAAAAATGAGATGACTTTTAAAAGTTAATTACTGGATGCTAATTTGGAAAAAATAAAAAGAAATAAATGGTATGCAAGTTTTTCACCTATAACTGAACTCTCTGTTTTTAAATGTTTGACACATCTCAAAGGACAGAGTAATTTCTTCTTACCAGTAGTAGTTGACTTTGAAGCCAAGCTAAAAGTCAGATAGAGAAAGGCAGCTTAAAAATTAATTATTAAAATTTGAACATGGGGCTGGGCACGGTGGCTCGTAAAGCTTCAGCCTATGAAGCGGCCAGAGCTAGGGATGGCAGATCGAGTTCTGCCTGGGGCCTGTAGCGAGACCTACTTCCAAAAAAATAGCTGGGTGTGGTGGCGTGTGCCTGTAATCCCAGCTACTTGGGAAGCTGAGGCTGGGGATTGCTTGAGTCTGTGGTACCCTGGGCAACATGAGCCTGCGGTTCCATGGGCAAAAATAGCGAGACCTAGTCTAAAAAAAAAAAAAAAAAAAAAAAGTTGAACATGGAACTGAAGTAACCAGAGATGAGAAAGAAGGGAGTGGTCTTTCATGGTGAACTATGGGTGATTTGGTTGTGAATACACTAAGATGGTGCTACCTGAACTTGAAGAGGGTCTTATACTTCCAAAATACCAAAAATAATGTATGTAAGTTCTAATGCAATTAAAAATAAATACATAGTCTCTGTGGTATGCTAATGAGTTTCAGTTTTATTCTTTTATCATGAGATTAAGTGAAAACTCAGTAATTATTCCTAAATTCTATTCTTCTGAAGACATTGGCACTAGTTGACAGTAACAGTGTGATAATTTCTGGATCATCATACTTATTGGACCTTATATTTTAATTGTCACTTTTTGGAAACATGGATCATGGCTTATACATATATTTTTGTTTTCTAAAAACAAACAAAAAGCCAAATGTAGCTGGTCTCTGGTTTATCACAGTCACTTAATATCAATTAATTAAATAATGCTTCTTTGATTTGTGGATCAATTCTTGTGACCATTTTGGCTAGGTTTTATGTTTTATTGATGATGTAATTTTCTATTTTCTGTACTGAATATTGGTTTAGAATGAAGATAATGGAGAATAACTTTTCAATGTATAGGCTGTCTTTGGGAGAAAAAAATATTTGTGATATTAAGAGTCAATTTTTAACCAATGGATAACATAAATTCATTCAATTATAACTTGTGATTTGATCCCTTTCAAAGATCAGTAGTAGTTTATATGCCATGAGCATTTTTTGTCATCTTTATCATATTTGACAACTTGGAATGCTAAAACTTTTATAAGATAAAATGTACAATAATTAAACCCAACCTTTGCAGATAATAGTCAATATGTAGTGCCATGACTTTCATATTTTTTATTAATATTCATCTCATTAAACTCTATTAAATATATCACTCTTTTGTGCAATATTCCCTATTTAACATACCCTATTTCAGATTTATCTTAGCTTTAAGTTGATAGTTTTGTAATACTATATATCATTTATACATTCTGGTCTGTGAAACAGCAGCTGATGCATATCAGTACGTATTTTCAGGTATGGCCAAACCAACAGAAACCATTGGTCCAAAGCTGTCAGTTGTGCCTACGACACCAGAAAGCTAAAACAATTGTGCACACTAATTTGTATAATCCAAATTAAGAAAAGTAAGCTTTGCTTATTCCTTAAGTGAAGAAAAGGGAATGTGTAAATATACATGTATGCATACAGGAACTCACACTACTTTGTTTTTCTTACTGTATAAAGGATTACATTAAACTCTTTGTAAGGTTATAGTACATATTGGAAGGGAAGGTTATATGACATATAACAACTGATTTATATATAGCAAATAGTTCTCAGTAAATGTAGCAATAGTCTTTATTTTTTATTTTTATAATGTAGATACAAGAGAAATAAGAAACCTATCCATGTTTGCATGTATGAATAGTGTTTCATACTATTTGAGAACCTGAATTTTAACTTTTACCTTCTATACTTTGTCTATTCCAATAGATTTAAAAAAAAGAGAGAGGAAGAACCTGCTCAAAACCAAAATAAGATTTGATATCACATAGATTGAAACAATTATAACTTGTGCAAAAGAAATGATTGATTATATGGACTAATACAGGAGGTATATTGGGTAAGTAAAATAGAACCTGGAGCCCTCTAGTACATGAGCTTATTCTGATTTTAGTGTAGGGCATTCTAGGCTGGGGAAAACCTTTTCCTTTTTATTTCTGAGTCAGGATCTAAATGGGCCAATCAGGTTCAAATTCAACGGACCAGTTAGGTTGAAGCTCTCCAGCTGTCAGTAAGGGGTATGGGCTAATTAAATAGATTGAAAATAGAAGCAAATTGATTGGTCCCATCAGACTTACAGGGGAAGGACCCTTGAAGAAGCTATTACACAAGGCAGGAACCAGTTGAAATCAGTCATGAGCCAGCCTCCAAAGGGCCAGCCTCCAAAGAGACAAAAAATTCAGTTGCCTGTCTCTGAGGAAAGATTCAGCAGTGGCCTCTGAAGAAGCACTCCGCAGACAACCTCTGTGGGAAACAGCAGACCTCAATAGATTTCTGAACTTTTGGGCCTCTGGTTTTCCAGATTTTCAGACCGTCACATCACTAGATCCCTAGATTTCTATAAACTTTCACAGAGACTCAGCTACTCTACCAGCTCCTGGCCTTGCCTCTGACATAGCCTTCTTGGAGTAGTGGGAGCTTTAGTCTGCTATCTTAAACAGTTGCCTACTGATTCAGATCAATAGTCTCAAAAAGAGTTGTCACACTAGTGTCCCTGAAACTACTCTTGGTGGACTGGTGCTGCCACCTTTAAGAGCTATCTACTACCTCTTGATTTTCTAGCACCATCTTCAGGTCTTTTTTTAGAGACTATAGGACACTGAGAAAATATCTGGTGAAACGGCTGGCCATTTTGGAAACTCATGTTTCCCCATATCCTGTTAAATCAGTTCTCTTGCTTAGGATCCTGAGCTGATCAGTACTTTATAACTGAGCACATGAGTAAGATCCAGCAGACAGTGACCTGTCCCTCTCCATGACATTGGCATCTGCACTTTTCAGTACTATTTTAGAAGAGGAACTCTACTCTTAGGGAGACCTGGATTCACCTTATGATGCTGCCAAATTTGACATGACTTTGTGTCCATTACTTATATTTCATGATATTAGTTATTCTTTTCTGAATTGTAAATATAATAATAATAAATTCCTCAGAATTATCTAAATACTAATGAGAAAATGAATGTGAGCTTCATTTTATACGTAAAGCTCATAACTCAATTAGAATATATTGACATAGTTTTAACAATTATTTCTATTTTATCCATGGTCCGTACTTTAACCTTGACCTATTATTTTAACATGTGTTGATAATTAAATTTTTCTCTTAATTACACAAATTTTATATTCTTATTAAAATTTAAATGTGACCATATTGCCAATTTGACCAAACAAACAAGATCAAAATGAAGATGCTTTAAGTCAATTAATGATGTGCCATTTCAAAAGGAAAAGTCTGTTTTTAGATACTCTGTTTGATATAATCTCAGTCCAATTATTTAATTTAGGAATTCAGAGGTTGGAGAATTGTGTATAGTTAGGGCAGTACTTAGCAGTAAAATAAAAAGCTAATGGTCAAATTTGATTTAAATGATGAATCAAAGTTTTCTAAAAGTGCGTCTAGTGCTGGAAATTAGAAATGATACTGTGGACTTTGTGACTGTAAAATATGACATTGATGATATATTTACTAAATGATGATTCCTTAAGAGGATGTTCCTGTGAGATAAAGATAAAATTATTGAATCAATTATCTATAGTTTCCTCTAAAAGAACAAAAACACAAAGGCTGCGGTTTGACAAGATTGATTGCGTTAGTGTAAATCTTTAGCAAATTAAAGAATAAAAATTAATTAGAAAGACTAGATGGAACTATTCTCCTAAAATACAAAAGAAAGTATAATTTTAATGATAGTAAAATGAATAAACATGAACAAAAGACCAAGGATCCTGCAAAAACATAATAGGATTTCTGTCAGTTGCAATGAAGGAAGCAATTATTCACCTACCTATAACTCATGTATATACCCATTTTTATTCATTTAATTGTATGCAAAAATTATGTATTTCATAAATCTCTTTAAAGTAAAAATAGAATATTAAATATGAAGGGATCAATAATAAATTTACCTTTAAAGATACTGGATATTCTATGACAGAAAATAACTGAAGGTAGGTTGAAAAATTTAATAAAATTAAATATATATTTTATATATATTTATATATATACTTATATATACTTATATATATGTATAACAAGCAGTAAGAAGTGCTATAAATTTAATCAAAGCCTGCTTATAGAGAACATTGGGAAGATAAGTTTCCAAGTGAATAGTTACTGGTTTTCTGTTCTAATATAGCTAAATCTTAACCTGATAGCTTTGACACAGTGTTCTGTTAAATGGCATCAGAACAAAGATTGATAAAAAAAAAAAAGACTGGGTACATGACAATTGCGTAGAAGAATACACAAAGGAAAAGAAACATGACAAATCTTTATCAAAGGAAGTGTTTTCAATGTCTCAGAAAAAAACAAAAGGCCAGATAGTGGTTGCAAGTCAGGGAGGGTATTAGGAGAAACAAACAAACAAACAATAATCAATATAAACAACATTAGATAGAAGTATAAAAATGTAAAAAATATTGTTATCTGAAAAAAAGATTTTCATGGGAAGATCAAATGAGTTAATACTAGAGAATGTAGATGAAAATAAATTCTAATTAAGAAGAAATTGAAGCTTTACGAAGTGAAGATTGAAGAAAAATCCCTACAGTCAGATAGAAACAGAGAAATAATGAGGTTGACGTTAGGCTGTTCTGCAACACTAAATGTCAGAAGACAAGGACTCATTATCAGCATCATGTGAAGAAAAGTTTGTGTGACCTCTCTGACATAAGACGTCAGGCTGTCTTTCACATGAGAAGACAAGAGAAGGGCCTTCACTGACACTCCAGAGTCAGGGAGTGTGCTATTTCTATAATCTCAGGAAAAAATAAGAGAGACCTTAGTATATGAATCAGCAGCTTTGGAAAAAAAGATTTTTTAAATGAACATAGACTGTCAATGACAATAATGTTTACAGGAAGTATAGATAAGTGGTGTTAATATAGTCGTGAAGCAAGATGTTGAAAATTCTTAAACTATAAGCTTTCACAAAATCTCACTAAAGTATGAAAAAAGTTATTTTGACAAATTTTTGTAGATGACAAATTCTTGGACAATAATATCAAATGGGATTGTTAGAGAAGTGCTATTTGTTGATAACAATGATGGCAATAGCCAACATTTATTATATAAATTTGTTCTAGGATCTGATAAAGAGCATTTCAAGTAGGAATATATGTCACCCTCCCAACATAGTGATGCCTCCAATCAAAATTAGTTTTATACCAGAGCTGACTTCCAAGAATAAGTCATTTTTTTTTAAGGGTAGAATGGAATAACCTCAGTTTCAGAGAGTTCCATACATTCACAGAGGTAACAATGATTTTTGTGTATTCAAAACTGTTTCTGGGGCATAGTTTCAAAGAAAATTTAAGTTAGAGATGGAGAGATGGGAAACTTTACAGTTGTGAAGAGGTCAAGCCCTGGCAGGAATAATTGGCACAATTAATGATCAGTGGTCAATGCCAAGGTGTTTAAAGATGACTTCCAGAGACAGGAATGCAGTATCAATTTCAGTTTTGACTGTGACAGCAAAGAAATTATGCAAATTTTCAAGTCTTAAGAACTGTTTAAATTTTTCTGTGTGTATAACAGAAATGCATTTCTTTGATGTACAGTCAGTTTGCAAACATGAGAAGTGCAGTGGTGAGAAGACCACTGTATTGCAGGGAGACTAGTAGTTGCTATATAATATGCTAATCACTGTGCATAAATTTACAAAGAAAATCTCTATAGCTGCATGTTAAAGAAATAATTGATTATTTTTATTAACTGATTATTTCTCCTTTCTCCTTTGGGTATTAGTAAGAAACTGCATTCTTTAGTCTTTGCAGTTGGGTAGAGTTGCAAGATAAATTCTGACTAATTATGAGTATAAACAATTTCCAAGCCAAATATCTAATTCCCTATGTGAGATTGCAGCACTTGTTTCATTTGGAATAATCATATAAGTTACCTCTTAATAAGTGAGTAGCACCATATCTGTATGTATGAAGTATTTTGAGAAATTACTTAGAGTTACAGCCAACTCTGACTGTTGAGAAATAAACCTCATCATAAGCGATTGTCATGTACTTTTGTTGCTATATCATTTTGTTTTTAAATCACAGTCTACTCCAGCTGGTCCCCTCTCTCCCCTTGTGTAGTTTCATTTGTTTGACCCTATAGTAGTGAAACCATTTGGTTTCTGTCCCTTTCTATTTGGCTCATTTCTGCTGGAATGATTTCTTCTAGGTACATCCAGGTTGGCGGGGAGCAGAGGTGGTGGGTGACCCTTAGGGACTGAAATGATGTGAAATATATATAAATAAAAAATAAATAAATAGAAAAAAAATCACAGTCTAAACTTAACTCTCCGGTGGAAATCAACAATCTGATACTGTCCCATTTTACAGAACATTCTGTCCCATTTTACAGAACATTCATGTAGAAATCATCTTGTAAAAAGGCATATTTATATATATTTATATAAGATCAATTTTAAAGGTAAAAGGTGAAAGATTTATACGATCTGAAGAGAAACCAGAGTATAGATCAATTTTAAAGGTAAAAATGCTTTTTAATACTCTAGAATCATCTCTTATGCATTTATATTTTTTATTTAATTTTTAGTACTAATCTCTTTTATTTCCTGCACTAACTTCTCTGTGTCCCTTTTGACAGTTAGCTAAAATATTAATTAGTTACCATGGATGTAGGCCTCAATGAGACTGATATTATTCCTAACAATACCATCTCAACTTAGTTTAATTTTAATAGTCATCTTTTTTATTTTTTTTATTGACTTAATAGCTTTGGTCACTAATTATCAAAGAACAGCAAATGGATTATATAATAATTCCAAAATAAAATGAGACTAATATACACTTTAGAAATATCAATATAATCTATTCTGAATCAGATCCAACTTAATAAAAGGTTTCTGGAGAAATTGTATATATTTTAGTTTATGGACAGACATAAACTTGCACAAAATATAAAACCATTTCTTGAAATTTGAAGTTTATACATATCCAATTATGCAAAAGACTTGATTAAAAAAATTTTTGTAATTCAAAATGCATCATGAATTATTTATAATAAATCACACTTTATACTTTCTTAATGTTTCACAAATTATATACATTTATAACCCTTCTTGCCTCAGATGGTAAAAGGCATTTTTTAATTTTTTTAACTTTAAGACACATTTTGCAGGACAAGCAATGTTTCTAATATTTACATTCTTTCAATATTTAATATAAGTAATTGACTCTATCTAAAAATAGACATATGACAGAAACTGTTGGAAGGTAACTGCCATTAACATAGCTGATGCCATGATAATAGCTTAAAAAAAAAAAAGGTTACTTTCCTGTTTTAGAATTGTAGATCTCAATATGGACATGCCAATTTGTGGTGCTAGCCTTCATTAGAATTCATAATTTTTTTTCAGGATAGAAAGGTAGGAGGAAGGAAAACAGAGTTCTTGTAATGTGGGATATTGACAAGACTTCCTCCAAGGAGGAACAGGAAAACAAGGCAACAAGTATAAGAAAAAGGCTTAGCAGAAAGAAAGGATTCAGCCAGTTTTAGAGAAGGAAGTAAACCCAGCCACAAGGCCGAGGCTACCTGGGCCTGTGGCCTTGAGCCCAGGCTGGTGAATTCATGGCCTTAGCTAGCATGAGCTGAATGTGTGTGCTGAAGGAGTTGAAAGAGTTTGGAGATTTGACTTTTGTGTTGCAGTTTATCACATCTAGTTTGACACAGCTGCATTTGGAGAGGCTGTGAGCTAGGCCTGAGTCAATGGACTTCATGTTGGCTACCGTATCTTGGAGTTTTTCTATTGCCTAAAGTTGGGCGAACACCGGAAGAGAAAAGAACACATCACGTTGTGGATCTCATGTTTGGAGGAAGGCAAAACGTGCCAAAGGAAGGAAAAAAGATGCCCTGCTTTTTCAACATGCCCTTAAATGGACACTGTGGTGAGGTGACAGGGATTAAGGACAGTTTTTTACAATGGTGGGATAGCTGACTTTTTCTTGTTTACTTTGTGGCATATGTAATGGGGAAACTGGAGTTCTTAGATGTTTATCATGTAGTACAGAGGTAATCACTTTCTTGTTTGTTAATAAATAATTTAACCATTTTAAGAGCTTGATGGCTTTGAAATTACACAGTAAAGGGTTTTGGGTGGCGAACCCTGAAGCGGGCAGGTAGAAGACAAGTTAAAAATCTTATTTTTTTTTTCCTGATAGCAAAATCATCAGTGAAAACTTAGAATTTTTGATATTTGTAATTACTGTCAAAATACTAACTTTTATCTGTTCTGTAAGGTCAATGTATCTATAATTGGAGGTGTGTATGTGTATTTATATATATATATATATATATATATACACCTATATATATAATAGAAATACATGTATATATTCTCCAAATAAATCAATATATCTCCAAATTATGGAATATATGCATGCATATTTATACATGTCTATAAACATATGTATGTTCAAAATTCTTGCTATTAGTAAAGACATTTGTACTTTTGCATACTCTAAACTTATTATCTTATACAAAAGTGTTATATTATTATATTAAGTGATCAACAATAATAGCACAAGTAATGACAGTAACTTTAGAGTAACTTTATAAAAGCTATTACTTTTATGAAAACTTGAATTCTTCTCCATGACAATAAATTCAATTTAAGTAATTTCTTAAAATCTCTCTATTATTGGTAATTATCTTCTGCTGAACTTTAAAGCATTTTTCCTCGTATGTAAATTTCTACATTCTTCAACAATTGGAACTTTTTTCCATTTTTTTAAATAAAAAGTATGCTTCATTTATTGTTCTAATTTTCACATGCTGACTCATCACTTACTGTCTCCTTAATATTGATACTCTCCTAAATGTTCTTTTTGTCTTTCTAAATCTTCAATTTTTTTCTGTTCTAGTGTAGTATTTTCACAAACATAGATATGACAACAAACCTCTAATATATTTCTTTTTTTGTTAAAGAACATTTTTGACATAACATCTCTCATTACATCACATAATTTTCATTTTACTTCTGTGGTTTCAGTTTGTGGATATAATTTCTTATATCCAGAGTTTCTTAACAAGTTTGATGATTATAATATTGCTGTCCATATTCACTCTAAGACACGTTAGAGCTCTAGGATTTATTTGCCCCCTTTTAAAGTTGGTATCCTTAAACAGCTCTCCTCCCCACCCCCACCCTCAAGCTCTTGATGACCATTTTACTTTCTGATTTTACAGTTTTGGCTTTTTCAAATTGAACACTTAAGTGATAAGAAAAGCATTTGTCTTTCTCTGACCTATTTCACATAACATAATAGTGTTGCTTGTTTGTTTTGTCTAAGCACCACTTCAGTACAAATTTACTCTTTGCATGATTCAGACTGTTTTCATCCTATTATTTGACCCACAAAGTTATTATCACGGCTTCCGTTTACCAAATAATTCCTGAAACCATTTACTTTTGTTTGCTTATTGTTTTTTTTCCTTCTAGCTGCTATGCTTCCTAATTTACTGGCTCTTTTTTCCTATAGTTTTTATTCTTTCCTAGCACAGTTGAGTCCTAGGAGATCTTTGACAATCAATGTTAAAGAGTGGCAAGAGTCAGAAAGAAAAATTAAATAGCTTGAAAACCAGAAAAATAAGCTAATTTATGTGATAAAACTGCATTAGATATGTGTGTTTCTGTATTTGAATTCCTCATAATAAGGTTCAATTTATTACCAGTCAATTGAAGGTACAACTCAAAGATGAAACCGGCCACTCATAAAAATATTACAATAATATGTCATAAAAGTTAAGATTATGAATAGTCAATTATATAACTTAAAGTATCAAATAAGAGGGTGAAAACAAGTAACAGTTATGATGGAACATTAGCTTAATATTTTTTTATAGTCTGAGAGTTATGAGGTTTATAGATGGAAAAGCTTATATAGGATATGTTCATTTTTGTGTTTTTACAAAAATTTGCTGTGAATAACTTTTTAATTTTCTAATAGTAAATTTTCCTTGTATCCCAGAACTAACCTCAATTTTTTCCATGAAGATTTTTAACTGTAATACACTTAGATTAAGTTTAGTATTGATGAAATTAACATATTCATTAGAAATAAAAGATTGAAAATTTTCTTCTATGTATGTTTTTTTCTGTCATTCTATGGTTTTTGATAGCACAAATAGTACTTGTTTCATATAAATAATTTTAAAGTATAAAATTCTTCCATTTTAAATTCCCCAAATAATTGTGTGCTTATTATTTATGTATTTATTTATTTTTTGGTTGTTTGCCTCTTTCCCCAACATCTCCACTGCTTCATATCATATGCACCTAAATTTGCTATGCTATTTTTGATTGATTACAAAGGCATTTCCTTTGGACTGTGTGCACTCAATAACATCTCTAGTTGTAAATAAAACTATTAAGCCAAAAAAAAAAGTGGAATTTGTCTAAACTGTAGTGTAAATTTCAACATAATGAATACAATGATGCAACATTTTATTTAAATATATATATAGATAAGTGTTTAATATTAGAAAAGTATATGAAATGCTACATTAAAATTATATATAAATATGCTAATACAATTACATAATTGTATATAATGAACTAGCATAAATTATAATCAAGGTCATGTGCATAATATAAGTTTGTTAATAAAAACAAGATGAATGCTTATTAGTTATATGTGCTAATGTTTATGAGCTAGACTAATTGTGGCAGATATTTTACAATATGTGTAGGCATTAAATCACTGTTATGCCCCTAAAACTAATGCAATATTACATGTCTGTCATACTCACTAATTTAACTACTTGCATTAAGTAGTTATATTTTCATAAAGAATGAGGCCATCACATAGTAAAAAAGGGAAACAAATGAACAGAAGTGTTTTCACTATTAAATTATTAGATGTAACAGTAATCATTTCTCTTTTCATTGATTTCTTCATATCACTATATTATTCATAACAAACATGCACTACATTGAAACTTTGAAATCACACTACAATATTGCAGAAAGTTTAGGAATGAAAAAGATAAAGATTTTTAAATAGAAATGGAGGTAAAAGGACAGTAATGTGGAGGGGTGGGACATATAAGTCATGGGATGCCAAGTTTCAGTTATGTAGATGAATAAGTCCTAAAATTCTACTTCACAACATAATAAACAACACATATAGTTCAAAATTTACTGAAAGAGTAGATATTTTGTATTTTTATATAGCGAGAATGAGGAAATTTTTGAAGGTGATCATATAATTGTGGCAAAGATTGTGATCATAGTGCCATGACAAAAATAACTCACAATTTACCAAATTGTTTACATTGAATACTTATAATGTTTTCTGTATACCAACCATACCTCAATAAAGTGTTAAAAAATGTGGATTGCAAACTCTTACTGTATGATTTTGGCACCATTCAACAAGATTTAAGCTTATTTCAAGTGTAAAGATTTATAACAGAGAAAACAAGTATATTTATGAATAAGGGTACAGAATTGGACTTAAAATATGTCTCTTGTAGTGGTAAATTAGGCTGCTTTCAAGTGTGCACCATCTAATTCACTGTTGCTATGCAAGAACTACAACTCTGAGGATTATTTACAATGTGGACCTACTCTATCGTGTATTCAGAAACCGTTTCAGTGTGATAAGAACCACATATGACTGCCCGTTCAATTGTGGTCTTGATTATCTATGATGCTGTTTATTGATTCCCATTCCCCCTGAAACCAACTGGTTTGTTACAAGACAGTGACAAAGAGGGACAGTGGAAGACAACTAAAAGAGGGCAGAGGAAATAAAGACTTGCTTTTGATCTGTTTTACTCAATTCAGAATCAAAAGTGAGAATATTTGGGACCCTTATGAGGAATGACTAGAATTTCAAATAATAAATCAGGATATAGGCCTTATTGAAATCATAGTTAACTGAGTGATTAGTTACTGTTGATCATTCAGTTTGAAACAGAAAAAAATAAAAATAAAAATCAACTAGAGGAAAAATATCAAGATTATGGAAACTGAAGCATGAATATCTGTAGTATTACCACCTACATTTTGTTTTGTTCAGGAGTTTTAGATGGAACTTATCTACTTCAGGCAATCATTAGTTGGCTTGTGAACTGCCAAGTTCACTTTTTTTTGCACTATTTTTAATTGATAAGTTGATAAAAAGCAAATGAATATTTATTATTAGGACCAAGTTTTTAATTTATTGGTGAATTAGAGGAATGCAACTACATATAGTTATTAAATATTCGTATCAATTCAGGTTGCATGCTTAATATGTTTTCCAATTAAAGTTTTTTCCTATACTGGGTCATTTTATTATAGGTAGTTCATGAAAACAAAATATATGAATTGGAAATTAATTTAAGTATCTATATCTGCAGATAAATAACCTCAATGTTCTAAGTAGGTTAATGAACAACAAAAACTATCTTAGGTATAATTAGCTATCATGCCTCTTTTTCAAATTAACAAGTAATCATTGCATTTTTAAGTTTAAGAATGTTCAACCAGAAGGGATAAGTCCTATACTGCTAAAATATTAGTAGGATATAAAATAATGGTGGTTCATTAAAAATAAAATAAATATATAAATGTTAGCACAGAATAAATTACAGTCATTGATGCATTTTTATACTGATTACTAATTAATGTTCTTTGTATGCCCTCATTCCTTTGGATAGTAAGATACTAATTCATAGGAATAGAAATTTAGAAAAGAAATTTAATATAGAAATTGTTAAATTTTGATGCATTGGAATGCTATTAAAGGTGATTTTGAGTATTCTTATTATCACTTGTTAGGGAATATATCTTTCCTTAGTCACTTATTAATAAGTCACTTATTAGGGAATATATTCCCTTATTAGGGAATATATCTTTTAAAACAAATTTGCTATTGAAATTCTAAAATAGACAGCAAAGTTATAGAAGCAGAATTATGTTTTCATCCAACTGAGAATGTAACAGAGTGTACAATTAGCTTAACTCCCCTGTACAATTCTAGTGACTCTGAAATCAGGGAAATCATTTTCACGAGAATTTCTCCCAACTACAAACCATGAAAGAAAAATATTTGCAGGAAGGAACTAGCCATCTCTCCCAGAGAAAATTACTTCTAAATAAGAAATTAGACAAGATATAGCCATTTTGTCATACTGAACACAAGGAATTTAAATCCTAAAAGAAGTTATTCGCTCAAATATGTTGAAACGTACCTGGCAACTTCTGCACTTGTCTTTTACTATAAAAGCTGTCCTCAACAAATTTAAGTGCAACTTAAGGAAAGAAAATAAAAAAAAAATCTGTATCTCTGACATTTACCCATTTTAGAACTTCCATTCAGCATTTTAATTGATCATCAAAAGTCATATTGTTAATATTCAACAGGCATCATTTAATACATATGTTAAAATTGGAGTACATTTCTCCCTTTAGACCTATCTTACTCTCTAATTATCTAATTTGATAATGGTACAGCCAGAAACCTTAAGGGCTTTTCTTATCAATAACATATAATATATTTATTGTTTCTTTTTTCTTTCCCTCCACATCTAGTCATTAAAATAGTCTGCTGATTTATTCTCCACCTTCTATCTCATATGCAGATATTCATAAACTGAGTCATTATTTTTGCATAGCTATTTTCATACTTTATTTTAAATAGAAATAGTATAATAATTGAAATAAAATGACATATATATATATTTAAGCCTGAAACAATGTTAGCATTTTACTATATGCATTTCAGATATTCGATAGTGTCTCTGACCAGAAAATGCAATGTGAATTGCTTGTTATATTCCCTAAAATTAAACATTTAAATTATCAGGTAAGAAAATGCCTTATAAGTAAAGGGTCAGTTGGTTAAAATAAATTATGTGAATTTATTGAGCAAAATTACCATTAAAATATAGGTAATAATAACTATTACCAGGAATAAAAATGTTTAGAAGTTCCACACAGTAACTCTGAACAATCATGTTGAAACAAGATGGAGAGAAAGTGACAGAGAGAGGTCCCTACATATTATCTATCATTTGTAGATCATTTTACATTACCTAACTTCTGCTTGCTTATATTTTATTAAAATAAACATATCTTATCAAGAATTCAAATTTAAAGTATATCACATAATTAATTTTAAATGCATGTATACATTTAACTACTGTGTACTGCAAACTGTAGAATTCAACTAGCATTTCTCCTTTTCACAATTAGGTCTTGGGTGAATATCAGACTGATATTTTTTGCATAAAGTATCTGATGAAGACACATTTAAATAGCACAATTTATTTAATATTTTTCTATTGAAGATAATGTCAGTTGATAATACTGCATATGATTTATAGATATAGTAGCATATGGGAGCCCATCTCAGAGATGAGAAACTTGTAATTTAAACCTTTTACAAGTTAAGCTCTCTGCCCCCCGCAGGAGGAACAAACTGGGAGCTGACCTGAGAAATCAGGGGACCCTAGGGGTGTAGCTCCCCGGACCCCAGGTGTAGGAGTGCTGAAGTCATGAACTGCATCATTATTAAGAAAAATATGGGGGCCCAATCGTCAGATTCTTTATTTTAATTAGATTCTCTGTGAAAAATCATTGAGATACTAGAAAGAGCTCGAGGCAAGGAGAACTGGAAAAATTAGATAAGCCTTATAGCCAAGGAATAAACTTGGGTGACTTGTAACCAACTTAGTTATCCTGATTCCCTAAAAATGATTGCTTAGGAATATTTAGTAGAATCTAACGATAATCTATTTTCTGTTAAGATATTGATTTCTGTCTTTAATGATATTGCCCTCACACACTCAATGATATTGCCCTCACACGCTCATTCCTGTCTCTCACTGAGATAGTGCACTCACGTACACATGAGATGGCCCTCCTCATGGAATGTTGAAGTAGCTCGTTTAAACAATATAAAAAGCGGCCTGAAAACCTAAAATAAACCAGCAGATTTCATTGCTCACTGAATTCGTGTCTGTGATCATCATTCGCCTGCCTGAATTTTTCCTGTCTACCTGAAGCCTGTACTTAGCGGTCTTCCTTGCACGGCCGGTCTGTGGCAGTAGCATTATTTATTTAAGGATTTATCTTTTCCAAAATAATGTTTCTCAAATCAAATGACAATTCCATATATGTAGTTATGTTTCTGGATTACTTCATATTTTTCCATTTATCTATAAATATATTCCATATATCCATTAGTACAGCTGACATTGTACTGATGCACACTATCATAATTAAGTTTTAATAACTCTTTATATTCAATGGCATAATTATTTTCAAGCAATTCTAGTTTGGAAAGTAAAGGGGTAACAGAAAGTCTGCGGAAACTGCCTGTTGTCCTTAGGGATGTTTGAGGTAATATTGACCAATCAAATTATTTTACAAATACTTTTTATCACAATTTTTTTGCACTCTGGAATATTTGAAAGGTTTTCTACATATACACTATTAACTTAAGCACTCATTGAGTTAAATATACCTCCTCTGTCTTGATTGCACCTAAGAATAAATTATAGCATGCATCCACACTATAGTGTTTATATATAAAACCTAAAATCTTCAGAACTCTTTGATAGCTCCTTTTTTTTTTTTTTTTTTTTTTTTTTTTTTTTTTTGGAAACTAAGTCTTGCTATTTTTGCCCGTGGAACCAAAGGCTTTCGTTGCCAGGGGCACCAGAGACTCAAGCAATCCCCAGCCTCAGCTTCCCAGTAGCTGGGATTACAGGAGCGTGCCACCACACCCAACTATTCTTTTGAAACTAGGTCTCGTTACGGGCCCCAGGCGGGACTCGAAGCAGGATCCCTAGCCCCGGCCGCTTCATAGGCTGAAGCTTACAGGCACGAGCCACCGTGGCCAACCTTTGATAGCTCCTTTTGTATGCAATTAATAGCTGTCTCTCCACAGCAAACACATTCCCCAGTATGGTTACAGAGGCATGGAATAAGGACCTTGAAGTGTGTCAGGTGGGGGTGCATTTCTTGTATGCTTTGGTAATCGTTAGCAAATCTTGGAAGTAGATAAGATTAACATTTTGTACGTGTAGTTGATAAATTGAACTGTTCAAAACTGGTGAACAAAAGAGATAATCTCTAGAAGTTCACCTTATAATGGCATACTGTTCTAGGGATTCATTGAATAAATTAGAGAGGAAAAGAGATGCAATGAGAACTTGTTATCTCAATATTTATCAATACTTTCAAGATTTGAAGTGGCTAAATTAATGAAATGATCCTTTTTTTGCTATAAAGACTCATAGTGGTCAGAGTGACTTAGAAAGGCTTGTATGAGGGTGAGAGGGAGAATGAAAATAATTTTGATTTTTTTTTAACTTTACTAACATACAGCATTGTGTAAGGTTAAAGAATGCCATATGTTGACTTGATGCATGTATATATGCTATATCATTATTAACACAATAACACTGGATGATACATCCACCCATCACCTCATGTAATTAAATTTGTTTGTATGTGATAAGAATATTTAAAATTCACTGTCTTCACAAATTTAAGCTGTACAATTACTATATCAAGAACTATAACCACGATGGTAAATATTACATCCTGCCTTACAGCTAAAATCTTTTACCATTTAGCCAAACTTCCCCATTCTCCCTAGTCTCTGAAAACCACCATTTTTTCTTTTTAAATGAATTTGACATTTTTATCAACTTGCTAACTAACAAAATAATATTATTTATATTCTGTTTAAACAAATTAAGAGGTGGTAATATGATAAATACATATTAAGCATCAGTTATCAAAATCTCTTGTCAATAATCTGCATTTTAATCCTTTGTTAATTCATAATGTATAGAATAAAGGTCACACTTTTATGTAATTCTCTTGGAAATGTGAATTAGGGTAACATATTTATCATAGAACATGTTCACTATTTTAAAATTTCAAATTATGAGTTTAGTTTCTCAACAAACTTTCCTCTACATTATATATTTTCCTTCTTTAACTGTGATTATATAGATTCTTTATTGCTTTTTTTTTTTTTTTTTTTTTCACAAATTGCCTTAAATCTGCTAGCCACACAAGTTTCACAGCTTACATCTATGAGGTTGGAAGTTCCAAATAGATCCAGAAATCTATGCTCTTCCAGAGGTTCTGGGAGAAAATGTGTTTTCTCATTTATATAGAGATGATATCTACATACTTGACTCTTAAACTCTCCCTCCAATTTCAAAGAAGAAGGGTAGCAACTTCAGTCCATTCCATCTGATTCTAACCCTTTACCCTCTTATCAGCACTCTTCAGGCACTTTGAGCACACCTAGACAACCCAGGAAAACCTTGTGATACTAATATGTTTAACCTTATCATATCTATAAACTCACTTTTGCCATATAATTTCACAGAAGTGGGGAATTAAGATGCAGATATCTTTGTATTGCTAGTATTTTGCTTTTCAGAGTGATACTATATATCAATATGCACTATTCTGCCATGCATAACTATCTACTGTTAATGTTTTATATAAAAGTATACACATTAAATCTTACATTATATACATATATGCATATGTATGATTTAATATGACACATTGTGCATACAATACGTGGAAGGACTTTCAAAGGTAGAGAGCAATTTAGATACATAAGAACATTTTTGCAAAGAACTTGCAATTTGGATTTGAATTTTGGTAACATCTATAAACATTCACTTAAAGACATAACAATCAACAAAAGGACATACATATCATCCATTTTATGTACTTAAATATGATTTTCCTTTTATTTGGTGACCTATCTCACAACTACACTAACAGAAATGAGTTAGTTTAATCATAATAGGACACACTTCAGAGAAAAAACAAGCATAAGAGTTGCTCAAAGACTCTTGTAAGTACTGAAATAGGAATACTGGGCATTAAAATACAAGTGAGGAAATTTTCATAGTAAACTCAGACCTGGATATGAATTCCAAATCTACCAATTTGCTGTGGGCGTCTAAGCAAAGTTGTTTTGCATCAATTTACATTTAAAGTGATTAGCTATCTTAATATTATTAATGATTAAGTTTAGTAACAATAGGAATGGTGTCAAAATATTTATGTGAAAGTAGATATTTGAAATTTACTAAATTTAGTATGTTTACTAAGATTATAAGCTATATATCGTATACATTAGAATGTTTCCTTTTCTATAATCAAGGACAATTCATTTCATATAAAGATTTTTGTCAGTTATATCCAAATTTTAACTATATTTTCAGAATACTACCTAAAATATTATTTTAGTATCAACATTGATAGACATTTAACTTGAAATGCTTATAGAGTTATCAGATGTAGATATGTTATCTATCTTGAGAAAATGACATTTTTTATTTAAACCCTGATCACAAAATAGCAGTTATTAAACGTAACATGATACTGAAGTCTCATTTAATTTCAACAAATTATTCTATATAATTTTTTTAAGAAACATTTTTTTTTCTCAGATTACTCAGTATTTTTTAAATAGATGTTAATTATACTGTTATGTTAAAAAGCTCAACACATTATGCTGGGAAGACTTGGGGGGGAAAATCCAATAAAATCCCTTCAGTCTAAATTGCCAACAAGGGAACAGAAACAGTGTGCGTCAGTATGCTCAGTATTGTAGCCCAGGGGGACATAACGCTTGCTATGTGTGGGGAGAAACAGCAGGACTTTTCAGTAAAAAGTAGACAGAGGGAAACTTGTGATCACAAAACAGAAAAGCATATTGCTGATAAGACATAAGTGTTAGAGGTTTTCTACAACCTCAAGCTGTGCTTCTCCCAACAAAAATCTCATACTAATTTACACAAGGCAATTTTAGTTGCACAGCTAGAAAGAACTGTGAAAAATGAAATTAGTTGTTCTTTTACTTGAGCTGATTCATTGCAAACTTTTGAAATGCTTTTCTCTTTTGAACTCTGTTAAAAGAGATAACACTAGAATTTCCTTATCAAATATCTTTAAAAGGAATGTTTTTGTTAAAACACATTTGAATATATTTTACTATTTTTAATGATAAATAATTTTCATGAAACTTATATGCGTGGATGAAGGGAAAAATAAATCAGATTTATAATGTCATTTAGAGCCTAAACTGACCTTCTTCTAATGATAAGGATTCACCATCACAGGACAAGTCTTCATTGCTTATTCTGGAACTGAATTCTAAGGAACGATAAGTTGCCCAAAAAAAGAGTTTTGAGGGAACTGTAATGTAAACTATATACCCCCTAAATTTTTTCATGGCTAGAACTAATTGTTTTTATTCCTTCTTGTCTAAGAATATACAGATTTGTCAAATTGCCATGTAAACAAGAGGGCTACTCTCTCTCCCAATAACTTTTGGAATTGTAGCATCATAATTTAACTTTAAAGTAAATAAAATTGAATCAAATCACAGGGTTTGATATAACCTATACACTGTATTTTGCAGTGTTTCCATATATTAATTATTTTCTAATAGCGACTCAAAATAGGCTATCTTGAACTGGTAATGGACTTGTGTCTCATCATTTTTTAAGGTAGTCTCATTCATTTTCAGGGGAAAGTCCAGTAAGAACTTGTTCTGAGAAAAATGAGAAAAAAAATAATTTTCCAGGAATTCGTAAAAGAAATAAAAGGGAATTTGACTTTTACTTCCTTATTCAATTCACTGAGCCTAAGTTGTATTCATTAGATTTCTATTATTTAAAATACAATTGCACAAACTGCTTCACCACCTGTGTCTGTCAATCAACTGATCATTACCTTTATTGAAAACAGTCTAAATGAGATTCCCGTAGCTGAAAGTAGTAATATCTAATATTCATTGAGTGCTGAGAGTCAGGAACTATTTTCTCTCACATATTCTGCCTCATTTAGTTACTTGCATTTTTTTTGCATCAATTTTATTCTTTAAAGTGTGAACGTTACACTCAAATTCATAACTATCTGCAAAATAGGGCATGTGTTATGATTTTAATGAAATAAAATTAAAAATACACACGCATATATTCACAAAAAATTTAGATACTAATTACACCTAAGAAAGAGGAAGAGTTCTAATCATAACAAGACTTATAGCAGAAAGAGGGACAGGTGATTCCTTAAAGGTTATTGTGTTCATTGTTTATTTCCTGAACTTGGTTCTATTTACCTGTGTTTTAATCAATATTTATGAAATTATTCATATACTTTTTACTCTTCTCCCTAAATTTAATAGTGTAAAATTTTAATAATCTCTTTCACAACCTAATTTCACTTGAAGATAGATAAATACACATGAAGAACTGTATAATAAAAATTCAGTCATGTTCTTGTATCATTTTTTTTTCATGTTCATAGTGAAGAGATTGCTAATATCTACCTTCAGATATTTGTATAACCCTCACATTATCTGGATACTACAGCAAATGGGTAGACATTTCAAGTTCGAATGTGCTTTTGATAACATCCTTTTCAATGGTAAATCACTTGTCAAAAAGTCATTTATAATTCTTCCTCAGGTACTAGAAGCAACAAATGAAGGTCTAAATAGTCTCTATAACATTCTGAGTTACTTCATCGTTCATTAAATTGTGAGTTGTTTCTTCACTATTTTACTGTAACTAAAGGTTACAGACAAAATTGGAGATCTCAGAATAATATGGAAACACTAAAGAAAAATTCAGTTACATTAAAAATGTGAATCAGAAATAAATATATTATTAAAAGTGTTGGAATAATTGTTGTTCTGCTACAAGTAATATTTTCCACTATGATTTCACAGTGTATTACACTGCAGAGTGATGTTTGGCAACATGTATTCCTAAACAAGAAAAGAATCCAGTCTTATTTCTCCTGTTGATGTCAGAAAGTTGTATCTTCTAGATTCCATGTGTTTTATTTATGCATTTACTTTGCCCGGAATTCTGTATAAATAATCGTAGTAACTACAAAATGCTTTATCCTGCTAAAGTTCCACAAAAGTACCATTCAGGAGTATATTCTGTGAGCTACATATCCCATTGCCAAGTCAAGAGCCCTAAATCTTATAAATGCAAAAATTTAAGTTGTAGAAGTCCTTCCTACCGATAAAATAGAATATCTTAGATGTGATACCTGCTGGGGGATTTAAGTAGGCAAGTGAGATATAGTGATTTGTTTCATATAAAATACCTCCCGAATGTAAAAGATCTATCTGAGTATGTTTTATAAATATTTTCCACATTCATATATAAAAACATAAAATGCACTTAAGATTTAGACCAACTTGAAACTTAAATAAAAATTAATACAGCATAATCACTTCTGTAAAAATAATATGAAGTCTTAATTATATGAAACTGAATGATTTTTTTTTAAATTTTATTCTAAATGTGACAGACTATAGAGTGAACTTCACAAGTTGTGTGTTAGAAGAGAGTGAACTGTTTATTACTAGGAGAATGAAAGCAGTAGTGACATTTTAGTACTTCCAGAGAAAATTGCTGACTAAAATAGATATTGTACTTCAACGTTGTCAGTATACATTGCAATTTCACAGGTGTTGGAGAGAGATCTTTAATATGATTTCTCCTATTCCTAGCAACTCATGGTCAGTTTGAGGAAGATATATTTGAGATCTTTCCAAGTGCTTAGCTTTTATAATGTTCAGTATTTCATGGAATAGTTAGCACGATAAAAAATAGACTGATCTTTTTCTGAACTTCATTATAGCAGGCAATCTTTATGACATAGCACTGCAGGGTACACTGTTCTTTCCTCTTTTCATAGGCCTACATCACAGCTAGTGAGAAACTCTCCAAAGTCATGATGAGGCACTAGGGCAGGTGGCGTAGTACAGTCTCAGCAGAAGTGCTGCTTGAGAGTCTTTAATAATGAATTCTAATCGGGTGGATTATTTGTTCTGCATATTTGGTTTTCCTGAGACCATGATGGGAAAACTGTTGAGCAATTTTAAAAAGTGGAATTGGCTTCTGCTGTTACACAGCCTTTTCTGTATTTCTAACTCCAGTCTTACATGCCAATGAAGTACCCACAAAAAGCACTAATGTTTAATAGAGTCAGTTGAATGTAGAGTTAAGAACCCATGTTTTCTACTGGTACACCATTATTACTGTAGGGGGGTGGGGGGAGGAAAAGATTCACAATCAGCAATAACTTTAATTCCCCAATTAGTTAAATCAATTATTCTCTCAGTGCCAGGAATATAATTATTTTCTTGTTATTCATGCACTCAAAAGTTGGAATTTTCTATAGGATTTCATTTTATTTTGGAGTACACATGGTTCTAAGATAGTTTCATGTTTTCATGCTACTTTCTGACAACTTCCTAATTTGTTGAATCCTTAATTTGTTTAATTCCTTCTTAATTTGTTTAATCTCAACATTTAGAACACTGTGGAATTCCTTATGTATAAACTACAACACATCTGATGCACATAATCAATTATCAGTACTCAAAAGATTGTAGGACTATATCATTTAGGGTTTCAATTTTAAGCTATGGTGAATCTACATTAAAATTCTTTGAAAGTGTTATTCATATACTGTGGATAAGAAATAGATTTGGAAAAATAAAACAATTTCTACAAAGTTAAAAATATTTAAGATTTTTGTCCAGGATTCAAGTCTTGAGTCATGGCATCAACTAAGATATTCATTTATTCATTTATTTTTCATTCATCTAATTAGTTAATTTTTTTAATGAAGAAACATTATTTTACAACCTCTTTAATTTTTGATAATCTGGGATCTCCCTCTAACAATGATCTCTGTAGTTCTCCCACCATTAAATCATCAATAGTCCTCCAGCATAGTCCACTATGCACTCTTTCTGAGTACTATTCACTCCACCTCTCCTTCTGGTTCATATTTGTAGTCTGTTTTCAATTATGGAGATAGTCAAAAACAACCATCACAAGACTAGTAGAAGGAAGAGAAGAATAATCAGGCAGGTTGTGTGTGTGTGTGGGGGGGAGTTCAGAGTAGTGAAATTATTATCCATGATACTGTTTTTTAAATGTACTTATTCATTTACATCTTTATCAATATTTGACAGGTAGTGTCCCTGTTATTCTCCTACATAAAATACTCTCTCAGGTAGTGTCCCTGTTATTCTCCTACATAAAATGGGAGATAAACATCATTACATGTTTGGCAAAATCTGTAGAAGGTATACCACAAAGAGTGAACACTAATGTAACATATGAGATATTTTTAAAAATGTGTTATTGTCAACTATATAGTTTTAATACATGTACTATCTCAATGTAAGATGTAAATACTGTTAGCTAAGGTCTGGCAATAGGAGAGTAGGTGAGTGGTGAACAGAGAAGGGTATTTGGGAAAATGTTAAGTTGAATTTTGCTTTTCTCTAAATATCAGAAATATACTTAAATACAGCCAAACTTTAAAGTTTTTGTTATACTGAAAGGATAGACACTAAAACTATGGATAACATTTAATGATAATTGGCAAACTGTTATGGTAAGCTAAGGATCTGGTGCTCTTTACTCTCAGGCTTGATTAACTCCAGTATAATCTGATCCTTTCAGCATCAAATATTTGATAAACCTTAAAGAGATATAAGCTTGGTCTTAAGTGGCCACTCGGCATAATAGAGTATTATTTCATGGCAATTTATATTTAAAACTTTTACTACTTGAGGTAAAATTTCACCAAAATAAAAATTCTTAAAAAAATTCTTTTTAATTAATCAAAAATTATAGAACTTGTCAGAATTGTAAGTATTGTTTCCTCTCTTGTCAGCAGAACAGAAACATAGTGCGGGGGTAGGGGGAAGGCCATTAAAAATGGGGGAGGAATAGGGACAAGAAATTCAGATGATGATTCATGATTGACAAGGTGGTGGAAGAATCTGGAGGTAGACAATTATGTAAATATATATGTATATATATGCACTTATATATATCATACTATATATGTGCAATCAATTTAAAAAATAGAATTAATTATAAAAAATAAAAGAATTGTTTCTTTTCCTAATGGAAAAAGATATATTAAACAAACTGGACTACATTGATACATTAAAAATTTATGGGAAATATTGTCACATTCAGAAACTTTATTAATAACTGTGTAAATATTAATGAATGTTCTATAATTAAATGAGTCTTCTTAAATTAAGTCTGATAAGTTCTGGTATAATTTTTTCATATCAATTTTGTCCTTATTGCAAGATATTGTATGATTTATTCAGGGTCATTTAAATATTTTTTGCCATTTGCAGAAACTCTAGTACTGTATATTAAAAATTTCACAGGAAAGATTCTAAAAATAAATACTGATTATCTAATGATAAGAAAAAACTGAGAGCTTACACTAGCAAGAGTTCAACACTTATATGGGACTGAGTAAAAGAGATTTCATACAAATTTTAATATTTTTTATCACTGATTCTTTTTGTTTGCTTTGCAAAAAGATTTAAGAATTTTTTTCTTATAATTTTGCTGTCTATGGTCTGTAGCAATTGTAAATTACATATTTTTTGTATAGAACTGGGAGATCAGCTTTTTCTCTCTATCACTTTCAAAATATGAGAACTTTTAATAAATACTCTCTTATTTCTCATATCATTTTCGTAAATTTGACTATGACTTTCTAAATTAAGATTTTCAGTTTTCTCCAAGACTTTTTGACTTAGATTTATTGGACACTGAAATTGTCTTTTTCTGAAAGTAAACACACTGAAAATGGAAAACTTGATATAGTCAGAGAGATCAACACAGTGACTGTGTCTAAATGTTCCTGCTATACCCTAAGAACTGATGGTAACAATTGCAAACAGGCAAACCATTTCCTGACCTCACTTCATATGAATATGCTTTGATTCACGACATTTGAAAATCTTCTCTACTTGCTTCCCTCAGGACACCTGACTGATCTATGACTTACTTCAACCTTTAATCCTTGTTCCTTTATTTCCCAAAAATTTCTCTGATTATTGCTTGCCCATTATAAACTTAACCTTGAGAACCACCTGCAGGACTGCTTCCCCAAATAGGAGACAACTGTTTAATTGAACGGAGCTATTTTCAGGATTACAGAGAGACTAATTATATAAAATAATTATTAAATAACCCAATCTCTAAATTGCAAAACTTCTAAAAGTCCCAAAGGCAAAATTGTAGGAAAACAAAAATCTTCCAGAAGATTAATATAGCCTAAGATAAAGCTTTATCAGGTGCCCTGCTTAGAGCAAGAGTTGCCATTAGAAGCAACTCCAATTAAACCTTTATAAAATGTCATATGTGAGATCCTTCCTTAAGGCTAAGTTTCGCTGTAACTTGGAAAATATTCATTGTTAAAGAATTAGATACTTTAAAAGACATAGAAATTTTAAATGACAATTTAACTGCTTTTAATCAATATGCTTTAGCTATCTTGTTCTCTGCAGATGTGCCACTTTATTTTATAGTCCTAAAGACTGAGTACTTCTTATATGTGTTAGATATGCTAAAAATAAAAACAGTTTAAAAGTGGTAAAATTCTAAGAATCTCTTTTTAGTCTGTGCTCTTGTCTATAACCTATGTAGGATGTGCACAAGTACTTGACTAAATAAATTGAATGTCTAGAGAGGAATATGGGTTGACTGTTCAAATCTATAAACAATTTCATCACATTGATTTAATTAACTAATTAATTAATTTCACACAAAATATTGATGTTTTAAGTATGAAAATACCTCTAAATGTATTTCTATTATATAAACATAGTAAACTTGAAAACAATCGAAATATGAGCCGGTATCTTAGTAGTGTCATCAGGCATATGATTATTTTCTATGGTTATTCATTTTTAAAACTGGTTGCAGCATCATGTTAGGGATGCAGTAGCAGATGGGGATTTCCCCACAGAGAAAGTTTAACTTCACTATGCAATAAGATTTATTAGCCTCATCAAGAAAATGTATGGTAGGTCAGAAAGTACAATCCTTTGGGGTTTCTTAGTCATTAAAAAACATATGACGTTTTCCCCTTATAAGAATACCAAATAGTTGTTCTTTTTTGAATTTTTAGAGACAAGAGAATTTATAATTTGGAGGGTAGAAAACAAGACAATTCCTTAAACCACTATAGAAACTTTGATATATCTAAGAAAATACCCGATTGAGTCTCACTATCAATGTGAGTGATCTCTAATAACTTTGGTTTCCCTCTATAGGATGTAAGACTAACTTTTGTGACTGGTAAAATTCCTAAGAGTGTACATATTCTAAGTCATGACGTATTTCCTTAGACTAGTATTCTAATATGTATTCCTGCTTTATTCATATAAAAATTCATATAAAAAGCAAAGTGTCAGTCTCAATTAAGAGCTTACATTTGAAACAGCATGAATAATACAATTTAGAATAAAAACAAAATTTACATGGAGGATATGCCAAATAAATTGATTTGATTCTAAAGGTCAAATTTAAAATTCATATTGTGACCAACTGAGTTCAATTAAAATATCATAAAAAAATCTCATTTATTGATTTTATTTCACATTACTCTCTTTGACCTTAGGCTAGCTTCAGGTATCACTTAAACTGTTTCCATTAATAGACTATTCATACTTAAATCAACTCTGCATAACATTTCTTTCAGAGGTGCTTTTCTCTATGGTATTGAAAGATACAAAGAAACAAACTGCCTAAATGTTGATCAGCTTTAACTTATGCCTAATCACATACAGATGGCCACCTTGATGACTCATTTTATGGTTTGTAGAGTTTAAATATCTAGAAACATATTCACCCATGAATTCCATTATAAACATAGTGTAGTGTAGCAAGCCTAAGAAAAGATACAGATGCAAATCTAAACCAAATTGAATATCATCTCATACCAGATAGAAAGGTTATTTTATGAAGACAGGAGATAAAATATATCAGGTGAAGAAAGGGAAAAGTTTGTGCAGTGATGGTGAGGTTATTAATTGATTTGTCCATTATCACAAGCATTATGAAGGTTCCTCAAAAATTAAAATAGACATAGCAAAATGATCCAAAAATTGTACCTACATAACTCCAGAATATATCTAAAAGGAAATAAAATCAAGAAGTAATGTTGCAGGATGTGATACAACAGGAGGGGAAGGAAAACTTGCAGAGGCTGTGAGAACAAGTACTATTTTCCCCAGTTTATTTCCACAAATTTTATATTTCATATAACTTGTATTACAACTCTCAGAAGGCCATGAACTGAAATTCTTGAGTGGGAATTAGCAATGAAATTATCACCCAGGTTACTCTTTAAAACACTGACGACAGGCAGGCTTCACTCTCTTCTTCCATTTTCAGCTTTAACTTGCATTCTCATATGCTCAGAACAGATTGCATCTAGCCACATGTTGGCCAATTAATATTCTCTCTTCCTCTATTCTCTTTCTAATTCTCCTTTTGAATAAAAACTTTTATTTTTCTCTTCATATTTGTGTTTGGGTCTCATCTGTGTTCTTAAGCACATGGATGAGGTCTAACAATTTAGGGCAACTTCTCTTTATTTTGTAATTGTTCAATAACAGAGATAACTATAACCCATGTTTACTGCAGAACTAATCACGATAACAGAGACTTGGAAATAACCTGACTGTCTATCAGTAGATGAATAGTTAAGGAAATGTATAGCAATATAATGAAACACTATTTAACTATCGTATGGAAGAAAACCCTACCAATCATAATAGTAATAGAACAAGAAAATGTTATGCTATGTGAAGTAAGACAGAGGCAGAAAGAAAACCACTGAATTATCTCACGTATAGTAGAATATAATTAATAAAAAATCACATAAGTATGCAATAGGAAGGTGGTGGTGAGGGACTTGTGGTGAATTGCATTGCAGATGAGTACTGTATATAAGGAAATGTGGGTTAATTGGTTCAAATATTTAGCCTTAAGATAATTAAGTTCTGAATATTGAATATACAGATTATAAGGTGTATTTATTTAATAATGTTGCATAGTGAAGTCAAAATGTGTTGGGGCGATAGATCTCAAGATTTTTCTCTACAAACTTATAAAGGGAACGAGTTAATGGATGTTTTAATTAGCTTGGCTATGATAATAATTTCACAGTGTTTTTTATTGCTAAGAAATGGAATTTTTAAAGATAATTTGCAGTGATCAAATTGAGAAATCAACTGGAAAATAGAATTTTATTTTTAAAATAATTATATATTTTAATTGATATAATATTAGCGTGTCCCCATCAATTATTGCAACCATAACATGTGAATATACACAACTTGGCACTTTTTACTTTAGTGTCATATAGTGCAAAAGTAAATCTGTAAGCTGCAAGAACTATTGCAACTATAATACTGCCCTTATATAAAATGAATAAGTTACATGAATAATTATGACTGTGTTTCATGAAATTGCTTTATTAAAGAGAAAACTGACCTGTGTTCCATAGCTTGCTGACCTTTGATGTTTGTTTGAGGTATTAGTTTTTACCATAGCAATGTCTCTTAACTCTATAATTAATTTGTTAAATTGTAAAATAATTCTTTTAACTCTAGAAATTGAAATAAGGTCTCTAGATTTCTACCTAGCTTTATTTATTTAGCATAAGTTTTCTCTTCTTAGGTGTAAATGCTCAACACTGTCCAATTACATTATTTTCTTCAATAAAGACAGTTGAATTTGTTGAATTTAGTCCATTTCGTTGTTGTTGGAGAGGCTATCTTTTTTTTTTTTTTTGAGACTAGATCTTGCTATTTTTGCCCATGGAACCGCAGGCTCATGTTACCCAGGGTACCACGGACTCAAGCAATCCCCAGCCTCAGCTTCCCGGGTAGCTGGGATTACAGGCGCACACCACCACGCCCAGTTATTTTTTTTTTTTGGGGGGGGGACTAGGTCTCGCTGTGTTTTCCTGAGCAGACTCGAACCGCGATCCCTAGCCCCAGCTGCTTTATAGGCTGAAGCTTACAGTCACGAGCCACTGTGCCCAGCGGGAGAGGCTGTCTTTTGACTACCTGTTCATAAGTAGCAAAAACAAATAAACACAGTATCATGTAGGCCACTTTAACTTCAATATATCCTCAATCATTTTAAATGGATCTTTAATGTTGCCCAATGTCTTCTCTATTTTCAAAGTCATTGAACTCATTTTAAAACTGTCCTTTCTTCAAACTCTGATATCCTTTCTCCAACTTGCAATTTCAACTAACCACCATACTTTTTTTAAATTATAGAAAAAAATAATTTATTACAGCATCAATCTGCATCTGTGGTCATGAACTCGCATGCTTTCTTTTTGCTAATAAGGATTATAGCTCTGAGGTCCTAGACAAGACCAATCTCTGAAATTGTTTAGGTTCCATCTCCTATCCTTTCTCCCCCAGAAATTCTCCTTTGTCTCTCAAGTACCGTTTATCTCCTCACTGAATTATTCCCATTAGTGCACAAAGATTAAAAACAAAAGTCTTTGTCTCTGCCTGTCCTTCTTACTACCCATTTATTTCTGCCATTCCTACTTGAAAGGTTTGTCTAAACTAGCCTTCAATTCATTAAAATATATTTCATCCTCAACATTCTATCCATACTGCTCTGATCAAGGTCACCAATTACCTCCTTCTTGCTAAAAGCAATGGTAATTGCTCTGCCATTATCCTTCTTGAACTATCTGTAAGCATTTGGAATAGTCAATTATTTTTCCTTTGTGAATAATGTATTTCCTTGACGTCCTGCACTGCTCATTTTCTGCATACATTTATGACTTCTTTTTTAGTGACCTTTCTGTTTCCTCTTTATTTCTCCCAACTGTAAATGTTTGCAACACTCTAGGGGATCAGCCCTTTGGTTATTGTTACATCTATACTCACTTTTAGTTTATCTTATACAGTCTCACTTTTAAACACCATTGATGTACTGATGAATCTAACCCTCAGATCTTCCTCGAATTTCAAATTGACATATTTAATTACCTATTTGAAATTTCTCCTTGATACCCAGTAAGAATTTCAAACATTGTATGCCTAAATCTGAGCTACCATCATGTTTCTCCAGTCCCAGTCCTCATACTGTCTTCAATCATCATAACTCATGGTAACACACACTTACACCTGAATTTTACCTTGTTTTTTCTCTATCCTTTGAGTCCACATATTTGGAATCAGTAGCTCTTATACCAGTTATCTTTATACAGGATTTGACCAGTTCTTACCAACCCTACTGCTATGATACTGGCTTAAACCATCACCTACTGTAAAGTACATTTACCTTAGAACTGTTACCATTGCTAGTATTTTGTTGTCTTGAATACCATGTCAATATAACAGGCATGTTGATCTCAAAACATAATTAGAGCTTATGTCTCACAGTTCTCTACATGTTTCCCATTTCACTAAAATGGAAAACATTTAATGTTTTCCATACCACCTCAATTTCATCTTAAAATATAGCACTGCACATTGGCTCACTTTTTCTCAGTAGTTTTCATTTCAAGTTTATATAAATAAAACATGTATATGTAATATTATGTGCATATGTAATATATATGTTCAGATGCATGTAATATCAGCCTGTTTCATTCATTTTCCAGCACATCATTACTGACCTAAATATCTAATATTGTCACCTTTATTGCTGAGTACATACCTATTCATGTGTTATCTGGGTTTTATATTCATTTATGTATGATAATATTTGGATGATTTTATTTTTATTATTTTATTATAAATAAACTGCTATGAATGTTTATATATGTTTTTATATAGTGTACAACTATAAAACTAGAAACACTGAAAAATTCTTGAAAATATTATTTTTTCCCTTTATCTTTCTTTTTCCCCTACCCTGGAAAGTTTTTATAAAATTGAATATAAGTGTGTGTATATATGCATGGATATAAGTATGTATTTGATCTTACTGTGTAACATGCATATGATCCAGACATTTACTTATAAAAAACTTAAGTATATAGATTAATATCCTTTTTACATCAACTTCAGGTTTCCTGTCCTTATAGATATATTTAAAAATATTTAAAAAATTATGTTATTGAGTATACTCATTATAGTACTTAGTAGAAAAACAATAAAGTACTATGTGACTATAGTTAGTATGTAAATTGATTTGAAGTATATTAAAATAAGAAGTGTCATGCCTCCTATTGAAAATTCAGACATTTTCTTATTTCTAATTTTCATTAGCTTTATTTGTAATTTTTATTTCTGTATTTATACTAAATTTCAAAATATATGAAATATTTAGCACAGCAAATTGAAGAGAGAATAAAATATTAAAACTACATGGGGGGAGATAAGTTTTTTTAAATAGTAAAAACTTTTTCATTGTTGTTACAAAGAAGATTTACCTATGATGTTCACTTTCATGCATTTACATTATGACTTCTCTATGCCTACATTTCATTAGAAAAGATTCATTTGGGGACTATTGTAAAACTGTAAGAATGAATGCATTACATAATTTCTTTCTGTATAAATTTGTGTGCATAAATTTTAGATGGATTAACAATAAAATGTCTGTTTATTTATTCACATAATGTTACAATATCTGCCAGTAAAAAAGTCAGTGATAGATGTTCATTATCATTCCTATTTGTTTTGTAGTTAAAAGGAACATTAACCAAGAATCATCAGATCTTAATTATTCAGGAAAGGATCTAAGTAGTTATCATCCTAATGATTTCAAAGAAGAAAATGTTTTGAAAATGTAGACTACAAAAAAAAAAAAACCAGAAGTACTTGCTTTTTGGGGAATTGACTTTTTATTTCAAATAACAGCATGTTATTTTCTAAATAAGTACAGCTTAAAACAATTTTAGATTATGATTCATTACAAGCAATATATTGACAGAGTTTTTAGAGTATAGCTTTAAATTTTGTTTTACTTTGCTTAGAAATAATGATAGGGGAAATTTGTCAATCTTGCCAATTATAAAAGAATAGTAATTTAAGTAGTATAGTTAAATTAAAATAAATTAAGTTAAATTAAAACTAAAAACAATATTCCTTATTTGCTTAAGATATTGAAAATAGGATAGCTCTTTAGTAGTTTGAAGTAAGTTAGGATATCCTTTATTTCAAAGCGCAGGGTGAAGTCATAACTTTACAATGAATTCTAAGAATCAGAATTTCAAAATCATACTGATGTACTGAGATGGCACTATCAACAATTTGTTGAATGCAGTGCTGCTATTTGCCATAGCACCATTTTCTTTCTGGAAAAGATTTTTTTTAACAAATAGCATCCACATTTCTTCAATACTTAGAAAGCTGAATAAAATAGATCATTTTTTTGACTAAGGCAATTATGGTGTGATTTATAGCATTTTATAATATGAAGAAACATCTATTAACTATTTCTTCCTAGGCTATTATGCAGCTTGTCTGTTGTAATTAGTTTGTAATTATAAATCAAGAAATATCTATTAATTAATTATTTTATCTAGTATAGTATGTAGCATGTTTAGTGTAATTACTTTGAATTTCTTGATCATGTACTTTGGTCTAAAATGGTAAGACAAGTTGACAAAAATCTATCAGTGAATTAGCCAAGCTCTAAGGTTTAGGACTCTGATAAGCAGTTCATAGACTTAGCTTGACTAAATCCATTAAACACTCCCACTTGCTAGGCCAAGCAAATAATATGTTTACATCAGCAAAAATTAGTTCTAATAGCCAAAAAAATAATCTCTGGAAATAGATTTGCTAGACTCAGACATTTTACACATACAAATGTGCCAACTCATATAAAATATAGTGCTTGAGTACATGAGAATATAAAGGATAATACATCTTAGTATTTACTAGATTTTTGTATACTGACTTGTAGTCTGCTAATATTTTGATGTGCTAAATGTAAATACTTAAGTTATGCTTAAAATCAAGTATAACCTAATAGTTAGTAACTGTTTAAAAAATTAATATGCTGAAGTAGCATTTGACTGATCTCTAACAGTCTTTGAATAAGACTGTTGAAAGGAAAATGAGAAAAAAGAGGCATTGAATAAAATGGGAAACTTTTTCATAGGAGACTGGGTGTCTCAGTAGCATGCAATCTGAAAAAGCATCCTTTAAAACCTTTATCAGACAGATTTACCAAGTCTAAACAATCATTCAACTAAAATGTAAAAATAAATAAAAATAAATAAGCAAATAAACAAATAAAAGACCAAAACAAATAATCTGCATAATAAGGTAGATATGATAGAAAAATATTTAACAAGAATGCACAAACTTTGTATGGAGAATGCATTGGTATCAAACCAAAAGTAAGAGGAATTATCAAAGAAAGCATATATAAAATAGTAAGAAAGCAGAAAAATCAGAGAAGATAAATGTAACTTTAAAATCTTGCAGAAAATGCTGTACACGTCAATATAGTAATTACTGAAAATTGAGCAACTTACAGAGTTCTGAACCATTCATGTAAAATGCATTATAAGAAGTTACAAGATGACAAATAAAGATACTGGGATCTAAATTGCACCTCACAGGTACTCTGTTTGCAAAGTGAGAACAACAATATAGAGGACTTGAATTTTAAAAACAACAAATTTTAATAAATGATTTCTTACGTTATACAGACTTTCTAATCAATTATTATCTACAGTGTTTTTCAAATACAATTATAATTTTATACGTATGCTTATGTTAATATATTGTGAAAAATCTGGAAATGCTAAGGTACTGTATAAATCAGAAATACTGAAGTTTTGTGAGCTAACATCTTATTGAAATTAAATATAGGAAAATTAATAATGCTAATTAATTAATAATACTAAGTGTGATTTAAGCGTTGAAATTATATGAAGTTCTCTTCAAATGGAGTTTGACAGATAATTATGAATGCAAAATGATACTTGAAACTTGCTTGATAATATTCTTAGTAAAAAAGACACTGAATAAATAGAATGAAAATATAATTTGGATAAATTTTACAATACAATTTTTTAATAATGATTACCCACTAGCTAGTCTGAATATCAACAGTAGCTCTATTTTATGTATTTCATTTTTCTAGTTTTCATTCATTTGAGGTATATGTTTTCTTTACTGTCATGACTAATCAATGATGTATTTCTTAACTATTTTGGGGAAAATTCTATGTAAAACTATGAAGTATCTCAAACAATGAATTTGAGAATTACACTGATATTTCTCACTTATTTTCTTTCAGTTGTTCCTTGAGAGAACTGAACTTTTCTCTATGTAGGAAAATACTTTAATATTTACTTTTATGGTTTATTATTAAAATTTAATATATATCTAAATTAAATACTGCACATTAGTGGACTTCTTTATTCATTAATCTAGGAAGATTTTTTTAATTAATTCACTTCTAAGAATATATACAAAAATAACCACTTGACAATCTATATTTTTCTATTTGCTGTTTTTGTTCCTTTTCATTCCTTCATTGTGAACTGTCATTAATATCAGGATTTTCTACAAAGAATAACTATCAACTTCTCATAACACAAGAGTAATTGGGAAGGTTTATCTTGTATTATGAAACTTAAAACATACAATGCACTTCATTTTCTTCTTCTAAAATACTTCTTAATCTTCCACTTTTGCGTTTTATTCAATGAAAGCTCTAAATACAAAGACAGCTAAACAATTGTGCCAATAATATGGCTACAAAGAAAATCACATTAACTCTCTAAAACAAAAGAGTCAAATGGAGGTTAATTGTATGGTTGTAATGAAAAGCACATTAAGTTGCAAAAAATAAAAGAGTCAAAAATACTCTGATTTAAGAATTTAGATTGGAAATCAAAATACATTTCTGCAGTTCAAAATAGAACTAAAATTTCATCGAGCTAAAATATACAAAATACTGTTTACTTTATATAGAAAATACCAGAGATGATTAGTTCAACATTTCTCTCCCTCCTGTCTTAGTAGAACATTCCTTTCTTTTAGATGTCCTACTCTGTGATGCAGAGAAAAGTGACCTCATTCTCTACCCCAGGATGAAAGCTGTTCTCTGATAACCAAGAACATTGGAATTCTTCCTGAGAGAATTTCCATTCCTGAAATTCCCCACGAGCATAAATAATTTGTTATTGGGTACTGTCCTTACTATAAACCATATGTGCAGGATCTCACATTCTCTTTATGTGACATTTAGTAAGCTAATGAAAACCTTGATGTTGAAAACTATTTTAGGACAAACTGGTGTTTTTTGATATTTATTGTGTTAGTCTCAAAGAGGTATTAGATTTCCAGTTTACCTGTTATATAAGCTAATAATTTCTTCATTAATATGATAATAATTTGAGTGAGAGTTTATTTCACTTGTAATCCAATGTCACCTCAATACTACTCAATACTACTACAATAATACATGCCTGTGTCTATGTTTATGTGTCTCTTTATGTATAAAGTTTTTCTCTGTTTAAGAAAATTAATATTTATTTGCACACACATATGCTCACTCACTTTTTCTCATACAGTTATGAGAATTTTATTTAGCAGCTTACATGTTAGCTGTGTTAATCCTCAAGAACACAATGATGAATTATATTATTAATGGTCATGTTATAGATAAAAAAATTGAAACTTACAAAGTTTAGTAAATTGCAGTGTTCAAACAGAACAATGATGATTCCACGATTCTTTCTCAGGTTCTCAATCTCAAATTTGTAACTTTCTTTCATAAATTAAAAAAAAAAGTATAAACTCCCTTTAAGTGCCATAGTTCAAACATGAGAATTGTATTTAATGCAATGTTTTGAAATTTATGAATAAATACACATCAGAAAAGAAATTGACATAGAACAAAATTCACTTGTGGTAAATTTCAAAAGAGAAAGAACACAGGATTGTTTGCTCACTATGTAAACTATACCTAAATGTAATGAATCATTTCCAGTCTCGATGCCTTTAAAATGAGGGGAAAAGTAGGACATGGCAATAAATAAATTGTCTTTAGTTCTATCTTTTTTTACTAGTGTGCCTGAATATCTATGATGCTACTCACACTTTTCAGCAAAAATAAAAGATTAATGTATTATTCATCTTACTAATCAATTGAAGCAGATTCTGAAATATCTTTATATCAGAATTTTACTTGCTTAAACTTGGAAACAAGTAAAACACAGCTTTATGATATGTGATAATCACTCAAAATAAACGATAGAACAATAATAGCACTAAGAAGCAAGGGAACACAGAGATATTATCTGTTGAACACATCTACAGATTTTTGTATGTTATCTCTCTTAGAGAGAAAAAAAAAGATCACCCTTACTTGAAATAGACATTACAATTTTATTAGATCCTTGGAATTATCAGTGTGATCTTTTCTTCTAAATTCTAAGCATGCTTCAAAACTTTAAGATACATTTGATTTTAGCACATGCATTTCTATAATGAAAGGAATCTACCTGAATTTAAACCTTTAAACCTTTGGATGCATATTTTTTTCAAATTTATGCATCATATAAAGGACAACTGTGATGAAAATTTGAAAATGCAACACCTAAGTCTTAAAATTCTACTAAGTCTTCACCAACTTATTTAATATAGAACATTATTATCATAAATCAAAGGACAGAAACCTCCTCAGACAGTAAAATAACAATAATGCATGAAAAATTATGGCAAAAATCATCAAAATACCAAAATGCTGGATATAGCAAAAGAGCTATGGGGACAATAGTCTAATGTGATCAATGTAGCAAGATCGCGGAAATCCAGTTAAAGTAATAATGTTCCAGAGGCAAAAATTTAATTCTACAAGAAAGCTTGTCTCCAAGTGTAGTAATGCATTACTTAAAAGAGGGATATTACTTATTATGTCAAGAAAAATCTGCCCTGGTAAAGAATGATGAAAACAAAGTAAACTTTGATTTTTTTTTTCAAAAATGAGTAGAAACTTCCTTAACAACAATACATTATTAAATCAGAGCAGGAGATCATTGATTTGTAGTTAAAAAATATTTCCATATACAACTAACGAATTCTTAAGACAAGCAGTTTTCATTTCATTTAGGGTAAAAGATAAAAACAGCCTATGTAATGGTAATGAATATTTTTTAAAATTTATAATTTTATTGATTATATATTTTATATGTTATATATTGATTCTCTCTCTCTCTCTCTATATATATATATATAGTACATTATTGTGTACTTCAATATTCTACCAGCAACATGTCACCATGAACCATAATATTGATCTCTTGTGCTCATCTCTTACCTTATTTCTCTATTCTTCCCTCTCTCTCACTTGTTTTATGCTTTAGTTCTGTTGTCAGTCTGTTGGTTTTAATTTTCTCTTGCCCTTTTGTTGTTTCCCTTATAGCATCATATAAATGAGAGTATCTGTTATATCTTTTTTCTTTCTGCGTTTTTTTTTATTGCTACCATGATTCCTTCTACCTCCATCCATGTTGCCACAAATGACATGTCTGTCTTTTTTAATGTTAGAACTCATCATCTGATAGTAGCTCATACATTGTTTGTATGTATCTTATGCTCATCTTATGCTCTTAATCCTATACCAGAGACATCCTTCAGTGTAGATTCTAGAAGTCAGAAATCTTCTCATATATGGAAGATGATAATAGGAAATTTCTCCAATATTAATTTCACAGTTAGAAAGATATGTTTGATACTGTGTGTATCAAGCTGAGAAAGACATAGTAATCTTATTATTTAGGATAGAAGATGTTGAAGAGGCAAGCATTAGCTTTCTCAAAGTCTGTGAATCAGGATGAGGCTTTGCTGAAACACTGCTTGAGTAGAAATGAGTGTAGATTTTTGTCCCCGGGTGTAGAGATGATCCCACTCTTTCGAATGCAATGAATTGAATTTAAACAACTAAAATATAAAGATGAACTTGGATCACCTAAAGAGAGTGGTGATATTTTGGTGGCATATTATTTATAACCAACAATTTGTACATTCCAAAGGTCTTTGACAACACAATATTTAAAAGTAAAATATTGCTGACTATTTGTGTATTACCATATAATTCACATATCTGGAACAACAAACTATTTACTCAAGTCATACATTTGTTGTAGACATGTAAAAACAATGACATATTGTAAGATTTGGACATTTCTGAGTATAACATACTAAGAATAAAAAGAGGATCTTAGAGATGATTTGGAATTCAGAGTTAAGTCAAAGTGGCATTTTGAATGTTTGACATTATGTTGAAAAGGGAGTAGCTAATTGAAATATAGCCATAAGAGGGGCTGATGTTCTGGTAGACTCATGTTTGGCAAACTGTTTGAAAAGATAATGAAAAAAAAAAATTCCTCAAACTATATATATCACTTAGGGAAAATCTCTTCGGCAATAAAACAAATCAATATGTTAACTTGACCTGCATTAGCTATATATGCATCCCTACAGAAACTAAAGTTTTAGTGGTCAATAACTAGATATTACAAAGACCCAGACAAGGTAGAATCGAATACAAAGAGTTTGCACGAATCTTATACTAAGGAGCCGTGGCACATGTGGTAATAACCTGTAGTAACGTGACTTTTATTATCTATTTCAATGTCTTGGCTTGAAGAATTTTTCTTTAAACTGGTTTAAATTGGACCAGACTTTTTGCATCCTAAGTGAAATTAATGGGTAGTTTTTCACATTAATAGTTGAGAGTCTGTATTGGTGAAACGTTTTACCATGGTATTTAGAATATCTTAGCAACAAACCAGGCAAAAACTGAACGTACTCAACAATCTCTTCTAGAATCTAACCCAGACACTAAATGTATAACCTGTAAATGTTCCATTGATTTGACCATAGAAAAGTCTTATTTTTAATATTGTATCAGTTTTCTTTTACATAACTATGCAGTACATCAAATGTATTGTAAAATTATTTTTATTTATTTTTTTGTTTATTTTGAGACTAGGTCTCTCTATTTTTGCCTGTGGAACTGCAGGCTCACGTTGTCCGGGGTACCACGGACTCAAGCAATCCCCAGCCTCAGTTTTCCAGGTAGCTGGGATTACAGGCGTGTACCACCACGTCCAGCTATTTTTTTGGAACTAGGTCTCGCTACGTTGCCCTGAGCGAGACTCTAATGGTGATCCCTGGTCCCCCCCCCCCTGTGTTTCCTAGGCTGCCTCTTACAGGCATGCGCTACCATGCCTGGCCTTGTAAAATTATTAGTAAGATTAAACAAAAATAAATGTATTGAGAATAATGTCCAAATTAAGAAACTATTTAGAGAGATTGAGCTGAAAACTCAAATGACACCATGTCAATGGAACCAGATTATTTAATAAAAAGAGATCAAATTGATTTTAGTAAAATTAATATGTGACATCATTTTTCCATCAATACTTGTAAAATGTTCAAATATCTTTTAATAAAATAATAAAAGTAGTATATCAGCTGGTGAGAGATTAGGAAAGAAATGAAGTAGCTGGTGCAGCACAAGGCTCATAAAGAGCCTTATTCTGCCCTCTGAAACTCCCCAAGCCTTAATGTTGTGACTCATGGTCCCCTAAAAATCAGTGGGCACTCAGAGAGATGGCAAGAACACCAAGTTTATTGTTCACACTGGGGTGAGTCTAGCACAGGAAAACTCCCTAATGACTGACCACTAAAGGTCAGAGGAGTGGGGTCTCTAGTGTTTCTATACAGCAGGGGCTGTATCCTGATGTGGGGAAATCAGGAAGTTGGTTAATATGCAGAGCTGCTATGCAGAAGTTAGTTGGAACATTGCTAAAGTAGAAGCTGTGGTGCTTTCCTTGATACTATTTCAGGCAGGCCTGCCTTACCTCTTTAATTATTTTTTTGGAGAAGAGGTGCATGTGCTGAAACATGTAGAAATGATCATAACATGTTATCTCCTGTTTCATTAATTCTACTTCATTCTATTCATTCAGATCAGTCTATCACATGATTGTACAGTGACCTGGTCTAAACTCCACTCCTGACTTTCTGAGCAAGTGTTCAGCTAAGGTGACATCATTGAGCAGCGCTGTTTTGAGGAGCTCTTATTAAAAGGAAGGGAATGAGGGCAGTTTCTTTTCCCATCGGAGTTGCTATGGAACAGACTGAACTATTTGGATGGCCTCCTTTATTCCTTCTCCAGTGAGCAGGGGCAAACACCTGGACCTCAGCGGTTGCAGCTCCACTTTGCAACATCAGTTGGTGACTAGACCTTTTCCTCCACCTTGTTAGTTAGAATATTTTCCTTCATTTTTGCTGCATCATTTTGCATGTGTGGCAGTGAATGACTGGACCCAGTACTGATGAGAGAGATTCTTACCTGGTGACGGTTTTCAGACTCTTTGTCCAGTAACAAAGTGAAAAGTTCATAAGTCACACACTTTCATTTATTTTTTTTGACTGAATCTCCAATTTAGATATGAAAAATCAAATTATTGCTATTATATACATCATTTAATGTTTATTGTTTTCTGCAAGATAGTGCAGAAATAGCTCAATAGAAATTAAGAAAAAAAAATTTAAGGTAGATTTAGTGTGACACAGTTCCAGGCTAGCAGGTATCTTGTGATGGAAGCAGAAGCAGTAGACAGGTAAGCTATTTATGCTGCTTGAGTACAACTCTTGTAGTTTTGATCTTAACCACAGTTTTGTGTAAATGTTGACCAATGGAACTTAGTAGTTGAAAGATAAATGTGGCTCAGTGTGTTTAACAAACTCTGATAACTGATCTAAGAATTTTTTAAAAAGATAGACCTAATCTGTTAAATTGCTTATTGTCACTAAAACTGTAATTTATGTATTAGAAACACATGACTAGTGAAATTTATAAGTCAGGAGACACTAAGTCTTAGTAGTTTTCTCAGTCAATTCATTCTATGCCCCACATGAATGTGCACGTGTGTGTGCTCGTGCACACACACACACCAAGGAGAAGAAAGGGGTGGTAGGACTATATATCTACTTTGGTATATACCAGGTTTTGAAGTAAAGTTTATTCCTATAGAGTCTTTTTTTATGTTTTTGTTGAAAATTATTAAAACTAGAAAAATACTGCAAAACAAATCTATTTCTAGAAAATACTGCAAAACAAACCTATTTTTAATTTCCTCATGTCTTACCAACATTTTCAGTCTCCATGCCAAGTTCCCATTTCTATGCTGTCAATTACTGAGAATTAAAACTCCCAGCATGCCATGAACCTGATATCCAGAATAGCAAGGGTGTGGGAATTGAATATTGGTGGCTGTTGCTGGTAGGACAAATGATATTCAGCCACATCCTAGTCTATTCATTCTCACTCTCACTCCTCCCCGTGCGTGTGTGTTGTGTGTATGTGTGTGTGTGTGTGTGTGTGTGATATTTCTCTCTACTTGTCTGATTTTTGGTGTGGTACCACATATTTAAGTGCATCGGTGAGGACTCACAAACCGAGGTCACCCCTGCTTCCCCTAGAGTTGTTCTGTAATAGGTATACTGATGAAAATGAGAAAAATGCCTGCATTATTGATAGTAGCCACTAGCTAGAGATGACTACTGAGTACTTGAAATGTGGTTAGTGTATTTATGGAAGTAACTTTTTTTTAATTTTAATTAAATTAAGTTAAATTTAAATAGCTGCATGTATAACTAGTAGCTTCCATATTATCCATACAGCTCTAGAATATGCTCTTAACTGAACAGTCATATATCCTTCTTCATTAATGAATTTAATTAAGTTTCAGGCCAAATCCATCCAAGGTTTTTCTATTATCCTTAAGGTTATACTCAATTCCTTATAATAGCCTGTTTGGCCCTTTCCTTAAGGACCAGATTTACTCTTTTGATCCAACTAGTTTGGTTTCTCATAGCAAAATCACTACTTTGTTTCTGAAAAAACCTTGTGTAGAGTGAGTGATTTGGTCAGACTTTTTCCTGCATTAGTCTGTATAATCAGCACCTGTGGCATTGTCTTCCCCATGATTGTGCATACTGTGCCCAGTGAGTGGGTTGCCTGCGAGAGTGACAACTCCTGACCCCAGGAAAAGGAGACAATGATAGAAGAGGGGAAGGAAGGAGAGAGCAGAAACTCAAGTTGCTGTTTCTTTGTTTTTTACTATTAACAATCCTTAAAAAAAAAAGATAACCCCAAGGGCTCGGACTCTACTTGGCTTCTAGAACTGATGATGTACCTATCAACACCGTGGCTGATTTGAATATGTTACCTTAGGGAGCGACAAGCATGTTTGTCATTCAAGTGTTCTCCTTATATTTTTCCATGCATATTTCCTACTATTTCTCCACTCCCCTTAGAAACACTATTCTAGAGAAGTGCTAATATCTAAGACACAATGCCGCTTGTCAAGTTCTTCACCCATTTTAAGCAGTTTATAAATAAACTTACTAGATTTTTAAATGCAAGAGAATGAATATGAATGTATATAAATTTATTTGAAAATTTATTGTCTCCAATAAAGTGTTTTGTTTATAGCTCAAACTTCAGAAGCTAGATACTTTCATATAGTTATAATTCAATTTTAACTTTTAGAGCAAACATATAGGAAATTATTTTGACAAACAGTAGAATAAAATATTCCAAAGAATTTGAACTGTATATCAAATAAAAGAGAAAACAATATGTTTAAAAATCCCGTAAAAAAACATGCATAAATATACCTAAATAATATATTTATATGATCTTTTAAAATGGAAGGTTGTTTTAAAAATAAACAGAATGAATTAAAATATGTCAGGACATAGTTAAAAACAATCACAAAAATCAGGCATTCTGAAGTTCATTTCAAGTAATATAAACTAAATACAATTAAGGTAAATAAGGATATTTAATATTGTAAACCATGTAATCTATAATTAATATTTATAATCTGGCACTTGTTTAGTTTATCATATATTTGTTAGAGAAATAATATACTAATATACTTTATATTATAGTTTATATTTGTAAATTGAAGAAATAATGACATTGTCTAATTGCATTACCTAATAAGTTAATCTGTAGCTGAGGGAGAGAGGATCCATTTTGTAATATTCTATCAGTGATGTGCCATGAAATTTTACTTCAGCTGCTGAATTAAAAAATCATGCACATTATTTAATAAAAGAAGTTAACATTTAATAATGTTTTGGATATAAATATATAAATCATATATTTATTATTCTTTAATTCTACGACCTCTATAAATGTTTCATATTTCCTTCATATTAAAGCACTTTTGTGAAAATCTTATTATATGATTAAAATGGTATAGCAGATAGCTTGATTTCAGTAAATTAATGTAATTATATTTATACCAACAAGCTGTTGAATTTTATCTCTTACACATTAGGCTCTATTAACCATATAGTTCAGTTGAAAATATCTCTTTATTTTGTGCTAATTAGAGACATTATATTTGAAATAAATTGGAGCCTAATTAGGTCTAATTTAAATTTTATTTGCAATAAATATATGTAATGCATTTAGGATTTCTCAAATACTTACAAAGGAATTGATTTTCACAGTAAGAAAAAATGTATACCTAAAAAATTAAATACTAATTAGACTGGAACAGTTATATTTATAACCAAAATTTATTCAAGTAAATGCAATATGGAATGGGAGCTCATTACTATTCATGAGAAGACATCATACACAATATATATGAGTGTTTATGTACTGCACAAATCCAGAGGGTAACACTGCATTTCTACTAAGCAAATGGCATCCTATATATTATGTAAAAAAGCATCCTTGCCTCATAATTGCAGCATAACGGCATTTACATTTTAAAACATTACTATCTTGCCTTTATGTCCATTTTTACAGCATAGTTAATTTTCCCAATTCTAATTTTTTTCAAAAAATATATGGGAAGACAAAAATTATCTTAATTTATTTCATATCAAGAATATGTTTAACAGAAAATAAAGTTTAGCAACGAATTAAGTTATTGAATTTTAGTAAAAGAAAATTTTATCCCATAGTAGGTATAGTCAATGACAAAAATAGTGGAAAATTTTTAAAAAGTTAAAACAACAATTGTCATATTCTTCTGAAAACATGGTTAAATAACTAGTAGACAAAAATAAAATCATGACATTTATTTCTTAAATTATATATTTAAGACATTTTTGGTAATATTGTCTGATATTTATATTTAATTTACCATTGTATTTTATAGTTTGCATTTTTACTATTTTGTTGACTGTTTTGGTATTTTTAGATTATTTATAAAAGTAATGACTTCTTTGCTACTTTTACAATGTATATTTTTATTTACTTTCTTTATTTTTTCTTTAGTTAAAATGCTCTGGCAAATCAGTAATAATTTGGTGGTCCCTTTGGTTTTCTGATAAAGTGATTTTTACTTCAACATTAGTTATGGTTTGTTTTTTCTTTTTAGAATTATCAATGTCAGTTGAATTTTGTTTTTAAACCATCATACCCAAAGTGTCATTCCTCTCAGAACTTGTGTTGTTTTACTTTACCCCCATAAAAAATATTAACGGAAAGAAGGATGTTCTTCATCTGATTTTGTTTATTCTTCTTTTGTTCTTAGACTCAGCCACCTTCCGTTCCATTGTTACTCTTTTCTATATTGATTGAATGATCATCAGTCTGATATGTGTTAATTTTCAAAAGGTTTCTCTCGCCACTTCAAAAATGTTCAAGATACTGAAAATTTACAACAAATGTATTTATCTGGGGCCAATTGCACATCCTTTTTTTTTTTTTTTAAGATTTGTTGAATCATATAAAAAGATGTGTAGCCAAATGACTCTTACGTTAAAGAAAAAAAATGTAAATGTTGAATATTATTGGCTTTTCCAGATACTTAATTTTCAAAACCTTTATTTTGTAACTGCATTCAGAGATATTTTTACTCAATTGATTAGGAAATAATTTAAAAAAATAACTATTGGCAAGGTCAGACTTCAAACACATTTTAGCAACTTAGTTGTATACAACACATGATTCTATCGAAGGTGTCACAAACTAAAGATCTCTTTTTTTAATCCGTGTGTGTGTTGTGTTTCATACATGTACACTCTTGTGTGCTTGTGACATGACAAGCTAACTGTGGAGTGGATATTGAGTAGTGGGGAATTATATGCATTTTAGTAAATCAAGCTAAATCTGTATTGTAACTATTATAAACTTACAAGCAACTATTTCAAATTAGTTTTCTTCAGAAAATTAAAGGAAGGAAACCATATACAAATAGAAATCATATGCACTAAGAGTTAGTATATAGAGATGCTATATTGTTGAAATGTATAACATAATAAATCCTACTGTATGTTGTTGCTGATTGTTGAGCAGATGATGTATGTCTCCACTCATAACAGCATTTTTCTAATTCTTTAAATCATATTATTTTTATTAAGATGAAAAAAGAGCTTCCAATTAAATATTATGAGAAAAAATATAAAACTGGATTTTAACATGTTTATTTAAATACTATTTTTCTTTCTAGAATGGATCACTTTAAAAAATAAGAGGTTACCTTAATTATTTTTCAATCCATTGCATCTAGCAAGATACCAGATTATAGAAATGACTGATATTGAATTGACATAAAATATAGTCAATGGACTCCTTACACATTAAAAAAGAAAAGAAAAAAAGAAAGATCCAAACAAAGTTTAGTTTAACTAATTCCATTTTATTGATAAAAATAAGGTTTTTACACAAACTATGTTATTTTTCCCTCAGATATTATTTTTAAAAAAGTAGAACTATAAGAAAAAAGCAGCCGTATGCTCTTAACTTATAAAGAAACTTTTTAAAAGAATAAACTTTGACTCCCAGGCAGTTTTCTCATTTCTTTTGAACCTTTTAAAACAGTGCTAATAAAAAGTCTTATATAGTGTTGAGCATGATCCTTATGAAGCAATAACATCTATCCACTAAATGTGCTACACTGTTCTAATTGAAAACAATATTCAGCAATACCATTAAGGTAATTAGAAGCTCTATTATAAATTAACAACTTTAAGAAAACTAATTTTCCAGATAGGACTGCATGGATAACACAGGCAAATATGTACCTAATAATTGTAATTTTAAAAGTATGCTTACTCTCTAAAGAAACATTTTAAGGCAACATTTTATAATTGTTCTTAACTTTCATTTAACTTTTCAATAGTTGAAGCTTTCTCTTCTAAAATCAACTTAGAACACACAGTTTACAATTCATGGTTTTATTCTACATTAAAAGAACATGGTGGTACTTTTGAATATTATAAATATAAATATATATTTACCTCAAAAAAATCAAATTTACTTTGCATCATTCTTTGGTTAGAAACATTTTTTAACAAGCAAGACAAAACTACCTGAAATGATTAAACTAACTTTAAAAGAAAACTAACCCTAGTGAAAAAAATATAGATAGTAGCAACTATATATTATCAGTAATAAAGAAAACATGTAAATAAGAAAAATTGACAATTAATTATTCATAATATTAGTAGATCCAATTTGTTTTTGGCAAATTGAATTAATCATCAAGAGTAATTCTTTTGGATGACATATGTTGTTTTAAAATTTAGATAGTTAAAGTAACACCGTAGAGAAGCCTGAGTATATTCAGTTGTGCAATTACATAAGCTCATCTGCAGAATCAAGACCTTGTCACTGTTTTGTAAGAATCACTATTTTAGAAAATACCTGTTGAATTCACATAATATAAGTCATTCTAAAGTAGTAGTATAGAAGAAGCAATATGGAAAAAATCTTGGAGTTGCTACAGTTTTTCATCTGGAATTTTTTTTTTCTAAATACCCAAACTACATAAATATTACCTCCGTATTCCTCCAATGCACCAAGTAATTCCACAAATCTCTCAGTAGATATCATAATTAATTTTGTTCTGATCTATATGCTCCTTATATTTACAGACATAATTTCTACGTTGTTTATCACTAACTCTGCAATATCTAATACACTATTTATCACAAAGTATACATAAAACAATTTCTACATAAAATCCACAAATAAATGAATAGATGTTTCCAAAGATTCTTAGAAAAAGTCATGATATCTTTTAAAGTCTTTAATATTTTAATAAACATTCAACATGTACTTACCAAAAATAGTTTTCAAATTACAATGATTTTATAGTTTAGTACAAAAATTTGCTGGTATATTTTTGTACTTTGGCCTATGAATACTTCCAGACAAACTTTCATCTACCTCTAAATCCCAAAGCCTACCTAAATATCTGTCAAATAGTATCTTTTTAAGAAAAATAATGATGAATTTTATGTGAACAAAAACTTGAGGGTCACTCAGGAAGATTAGTTCAGGACTTTTTAAAAATTTATTTACAGTATTATAATATAAACTTATATGTCACCGAAAAGCTAAGAAACTGAAAATCATATTGTAGCTACCCATTAGTTATTAATTTATATCTATATGTGTATTAAATGGAAAATAAAAAACCTCTTGAAACCCTAATCATGTGGTCCACAGGCTGTTTTTCTAATTGCATACAACTGTGCTTTGCACAATCTTAAGTCAGAGAACATGATCTATTTTGGGACAGTGATTATCTCTTATTTTCTACATCCAGTAAAGCTATTGTCGAGAATGAGAGTACTTATATCTTTGCTACAACTATGACAAGTTTCCTTGTTTCATGTTGTGAGTCCTAACTACTTTATCCATTTAATGACAGAATTGATGTAATGCCATAATACTATCAAACAACTAACTAAATCTTCTTGAAGAAGCAAGAGAAAAGCCCAATGATGCTATCAGGCAAATATGGGGAGGGGAGATACTTTAACTAAAATTCTTTTTAGTGATAACTGAAAACTCAACTATATTTTGCTTTTGTCAAAAAACAAAAAACAAAACAAAGTTTGATTGTGTTTCACCAAGTATGTATAAAAAGTAAAAATAACAAAAACAAACAAACAAAAATAATAATCTAACTTGCACCATGGGTAATATATAACATTAAAAATCACAATTCCCTCTAATGATTCTTAAGTTTGATTCTTAATAATAATGGGTAAGGGAGCTCTCTGCTTACCTGTTACTATGCATGAGTTCTTTCCATAGACCTCTTTTCCTTGTGAAACAATAGCAACATTTCATCTGCCCACCTGTGACATACAGGTACTTCTCTTTTTCTGTCTGCTTTTCCTAATAAACCTATTTTTATAATCTACAATAAGGATAATAATGGAAAACTCCATATTTTATTTTTGCGCTTTCTGAAAAAAAGCTGCCAACATTTTGTCTTCATTATTATATCAAGGCAAGTTATAAATACAGTATTATATCAAACATAGATGCACAAGTGAGTGGAAATACTATCAATTAAATAAAATTTTGCTCAAATCAGAATCCTTTCAGATAAGTTATTATGAACTCCCAGTAATGTTTACTTTTCTGCAACAAACTAACAACAGATTCAGTTATCTGTCACACATTTATAAGACTCTGTGTTCATACATTTCTCCAATTTTTAAATAACGGTGAACATTTTCAAAAAGAATTTTAAACCATTATGACCTATTACAGATCTCACTGACCATTTTATAAAATATTATTAAAAGTTGTTTTTCTCAACAGATAATTTCAGTGAAGCAAATATAGATATAGGCTGATTCATAAACTGAACACTTGAGCTTTAGGAATTCCTTGAATCAGATTAAAAATAAATTGGTAAAGTTATTCTCTATATTCTATTCCTAAAATGTTAACTAAATTAAAAAAGTAAGAAAATAAGAAAGAATACCTATTAGACTGATGAAGTCCTTAAACACATTTTGTTTTCTGAAAAATCTCTGAGTTTTATATTTCCTGCTGTTCCAAAACTGTCTATTGAAATTCCAAAACAATTTTAAGATCTTTATAACAGTCTGAAAAAGCTAAATAGTGCATTTCATGGACAAATTTATAAAACTGGCCCATCATTGTTAGGATGTGATAAAATTGAAAAAGACTAAATCCATGGGATGTGAAATTTCTCATGTCAATTTAAACATTTGAGGAAGATGATACAGAATTTTCTAGAGCAAGAAGGATTGTATATAAAGAAACAAAGGAAACCAAGAGTTAACAGATCTTCTATTTTTCTTGAATTCTGTCATTCCAATAAGTCGGAAAAAAATAAAGTCAAGTTGCCAATAATCCCAATTAAGAATGTTCCAAAATAAGCTAAAAAGAACTGAAAGTTGTGCTATTATCATTAGGTACATTCATAGTCAGTCTAAGGAAATCTCCAGAATTTTTCACTGATATTTATAAAGCATAAAGGCCCCCTTTTCCATTGTGAATTTGCAGTTCATCAAATCTATTGTCTCAAGGATAATTAAGTTAGCAATATCATATTGCCTTAAGATGAAAAATGCTGTAATTTTCTTCTCTAAAACTGCCCAATTTAATGTTTTCTACCATATATCTTATTTTTCCATCTATAAACATCTCTATACCTTTAGATCTATTTCATCTCACATTTATTATCATAGGTTAATCAAATTTGTGTAAATGTCACCCATTTGAAATATGTTATCTTAAAATTATTCACTGAGTATATATAATTATTCACTGAGTATATATTCCTATGAACCCAGAAATTATATATATAATTATATAATTTATTTAATTATATAACATATATTTATTATATATATAATTATATATAATTATATATATAATTATATATATTTAATTATATATATTATATATATATAATATAATATATTATATATAATATATATATATAATATATTATATATATAGTCATATATATAATTATAATTATATATATAATCATATATACATTTAATTATATATATTATATATATATAATTTTATATATATAATTATATTATATATATAATTATATTATATATATAATTATATATATAATATATATAATATATATATATAATTATATATATATAATTATATATATATATATATATTATGTATATATAATTTCTGGGTTCATAGGAATTCACATATTTAAATAACACATTTTGCTCTATTTCTGTTATCTCAGAAATGATTCTCTGTATGTTTTATAAAGCAAATCCACAAATCAAGTAGGCAAATGCCAATTTTTCCATCCACAGCACAGTACAGTATCCAGGACATCATCTTTGTCAACACCTTGCATTTGCCTGATAATATTATCCTCCCATAACTGAACCTTACATTTGCCACAATGTCATGTTGAATTTTTTCTTAAATATTGACTATGCTTCACTTGAGTCCTTGTAAAACCCGGCTAGATTAAATTCTCTTGACTCTTTTCCCTGAGAGCTTATTTTACTATATAAAGAGACTTTAAAATTCTTCCATATTAAATATTTCTTGTATCATTCTTCTTACTAACAAAATACAGAAAAAGTATAATATAAATGGAATTCTGACAGATAAATAAAATTTCTAGAGTCACATGAATCCTAACAGATATGAACACAAAAATATCTCAGGAGATATTTGGTGAAATATTTAAGGAAAAATCCATTTGAGAGGATATATGGATATCCTCACAAAAAAAATCAATGGCATTTTATTTATGAGTCCTCAAAATAATAATAAAGAGCTATTCTTCCAAATCATGGTAGGGCAGAAATAAAGTGGAAGAGTTCTTACTCTCTTATATTTGAAAAGGATTCCAAGACTTCTCTAGAACTTTGATATTAATCACTTTCTAATAACTCAACCCATATAAAAAAAAAAGAAGAAGAAAGAAATAGTTCTGGATTCATATTGCAAATAACCTTAAGTTCTTCTGAATAGAAGAATCAAAAGACACAATTAAAACTGTCAAGGTTTATGTCTAGGATGTGCAAAAAGGCATCTGCAACAAAGATGGTGCCTCCAGTCATTCTTCCCTCTATACCAAGTCTGGACTCAAAGTCCGTGTGGTCATTTCTGGCCATTCTACTTGTAGAGGAGATATTAATCTTTAATGCAGCAATGAGCAAGGACTTTCTATGCATGAAAAAAAAGCTTTTATTTCAGGGTCATTAGTAAATTGAAATTGTATACAGACTCCTTAATAAACATTAAAGCTTGGCAAAGCTAAAAGATATTATTTAGGGCAAGAGGGAAGGGTGAAAAAATAAAAACAAACATAAGCATTAAGTATTTACAACAAAATATGGAATATCAGTCCTATGGTCAAACATTGTTTTGCATATTCAGTGATAGTACAAGGTTTCTGAAAAAGCAATTTTAGCTAATATAAATGTGCTAGATTACTCAAGTAATAACCTTCAGGACATTTTTATTGGAAAAAAAAGACTTAATAAATTGCTACTCTTAAATTTTTAAATATGAACATGGATTCATTTCTTACCTAAAAATGGATTTTTACTGTACCTTCTGTATGCAGCTACTTACTAAACAGCATCTGCTTAATGTCAACAAAATTTCATTCTGTACAATTTTCCCCCTAATAGCATAAAAAAACAGCAATCCCTGCTTTTGCTTACTCAGCTCCATAAAATTAAGCTTTGTATTGACTGTAACAACTGGGTTTATAAAATCCTATCCTTGAATTGAAAACTAAAACTGTAATGAGATTGTGTATTATATAAGAAATCATTGAGAACTCTTACATAAACTAGTCGTTCCAATTAGCAGAAAAAATATAAAAATTCAAGTTCTCATCAAACAATGTGACTTCCAATATCACGATTGAGTTAAACAAATTGAAAAGAAATACTGCAATTTGATTCCAGCTGTTTTTGAACAATTAGTGATTTTACTTAGGAAGTTTTAAATAAAACATTGAAGAATGATTGGCATAATACAAAAACTGAATGTCTGTATTATGTTATAACTGATATTACATATATTTATATATAGAGAGATATAATCATGTCAACATCTTTCAATGTTACCTTAGTCATTTCTGTTTTTAAACAAGGTAAGGGACATTCTAGACCCCCCAAACAAACTGCCTCCTTTACATGGGTTCTGCAATCTACCACAGGAAGATAAAACATTCTAGTACACAATACTTTCAGGAGAAATTACTGACATGCAATTACTGTTAGAAGGATGATTAGTGTGCAATTGTGAGAAGAGAATAAAATAGATAAAATACTTTCTAATTAAACACCCAAGTTACCCATGCCCTGATGGGTAAACGACAAGCCAGACAAGGTTGACCCAAAGCAGGCAACTGAGATCCAAAAGTTTGCCACAAGTCTAATGTAACTTCTGGTGGGTACTATAGGAAATAGGAAGGAAGGGACAGGCAATTCTGAAAGGAAGAAACCAAAATAAAAATAAAATAAAAGCTACCATATTCAATCTACACATGAGTCTCCTACCCATGTCTCTAAACTTTAAGGTGTCTCCTATGTCCACTAACTCATTGGTAGATATCTAAGCAAGTACAACTTCTTCCATAATTACATCTTTTCTCCATGCACATCCTCCAAGTCTTCTTTATCTCCTCTTTCTTTTCCTTTCTGTCCCTTTTCTAGCTTCTCAATCCCACCCAATTTCCTTGATTGGCATCAGGGGAACTGAAATCATTGCATTCTATGGATAGCCTACAGTTACAGGTCCACAATGTAAATATGCAAGATAAGTTAAGGAGGACCATTTTATAGGAGACACAACAGTAATAGTTTTGATTTTACACTTATTTCATCTTTTTTGATAATAAATATTGTTTTAAAACGTCCATAGGAAGAATTTGAAAGGAACTGCCAATGCACTCAAATAAGAGGAAGTAAACATGATAGCACATTTTAATGCAAATCAACCTATTAATATGGAAATCAGAGTGAAATAGAAAAGTTCTTTTTAGTAGAGAAATACATTTTTGATACACATTCAGTGAATCCATCTATTCTGCTTTAAAATACTATATATCTATGGCATTTCAACTGATTTGACAAAAAATGCTAACTCTCTTGTCATAATTTATTTTCCACAGCACTAGGAAATAAATCAAGGTTTTTTGGTTGTGTTTCCTTTGTTTGTGTATCCAATTAGTTTTCACTTGGCCAGAATACTAGACATTCTTTCAAATGCATGACATAACATGTTCTGAAATCTAAATTTTTTTTGTGGTACTATCAAATCTAAATCTGATAGTATTAAGGTAGTAAAATGTGGGCAGGACTTCAACTGATAAATGAGGGTTTTGCCATACCACTGTAACATAAAACCACGGTTTCCTATTAACTCATTGACTGTGATGTTTAAATTTATTTCATTCATAGTACATCTCATGGTGTAAAATGCTTCCTTCCATTGAGATTGCTGACTTTCTAAATAGAAGTAGCTTCTTTTGTCTTCTGTATTTATAGAGTGAATGCATTTTAAGAAACATTGTGAGTATAGCTCACAATACTCTGGAATGTGCAAATGTCTTGATTTTTTTGTTTGCCTGTTTGTTTGTTTGGTTTAGTTTGCTTCTGACAGTTTCTACATATACCATCTATTCAAAACCAAATTTCATGTCAACATAAAAGAGTGGTTCTCCACTTGAGAAGGTTGTGGGTTTTAGTGTATGATTCAAGTTTACTTTTTAAATGAATGTTCCGCTCATAAATGAGGGGAAGTGATGAGCTCTTTTATTGAACATTACTCAACTAAAAAAAAAAAAAAAAAAACAGAAAAAAAGGAGAGAAAGTATCTTTCCATTTGCAGTAGCATTAATGGAGCTGGAGAGAATTACACTAAGAAATAATTCAGAGGGGAAAGTAAATATCAGATGATTACTCTCAAGGGTTGACTATAGAGAAAACAAAACTAAACTAAACTAAGGAACAGATAAAATCAAAACCAAATGCTAGATATCTGATGTGGAATTAAAGCTACCAGAGAGGATGATAGAGAATGGATATATCCAATGAACCATGGTGCAAGATTATTGATATCTTGGTGGTGGGCATGATTTGGAAAAATCATCTGAATAGGTGTGAATCTATACCACTAAATCATATACAGTGCCTTAAACCAATGTTACCTCAGTAAAAATAATTTAGATTTTCAAAAACAATTGCTTTAAGATAGTTATATTGAAGAAACAGTAGACAAAATTTAAAGATAAAATTCTGAAAAATGACTTGATATGATTTATTTGTAAGAGATCTCTGCATTGATAAGGAAAATCTCCATTTTAAGATTATCTCCCACTCTACTGGGGTGAGCTGAGTGATTAAATCTCTTTGTCTTTTAATAATAAAGGAAATTGTTTCTAAATTTTCTAAAGAGATTAGGGGGTAAAGGGGGCAAGTGAATAATATATATATATAATTCAAAATAACCACATATGTATGAATAATATATATATATATATATAATTCAAAATAACCACATATGTATTTACTGTGTTCTCCTTGGAAATCTCTCATAGTAGATTTTAATGTTATAGATATACCAATGAACAAGCTATATGCTCAGATAGGAAGATTTAATATTGTTAAAATATCAATTTTCTCAAAAATCATTTAATAGATTAACATTATATATTCCCAATAAAAATCTTGCCAGTTTTTCTTATGTGAGAATTGACAAGCCATTTTTAAACTATATGAAAATGCAAAGAACCTAGAAGAGTTAAAATAATTTTGATGGAAAACTTAAGGAATTATATTACCTGATTTTAAGACTTACTTCAAACTGATACAATGTAAGCAATGTAGGATTAGCATAAAGATAACAGGAATTACTATAAAATAAAAATCATAAATAGCATCATACACATATGGTCAATTTATTTTAGACAAACATGCCAAGTAAATTCATGGGAAAATAATAGTTTATCAAGCAAATTACACTGAAACAACTGGATATCCATACGGAAAATAATGAACCTCAAACTTGTCCTCAAACAAATCATTAAAATCAACTTAAAATGGACCATAGATTTCAGTATAAAAACTAAACCTAAGCTATTTCTAGTGATAATACAGAAGGTTCTTGTAATACCATAGTAGAAAAATATGGATTTAAAAATTTACCATAAATACATAATAAAGAAAATTAATAAATTGTTTTCTTTAAAAGCCAAAATTTCCAGTTCTTCTAAACACACCAATAAGAGAATAAAGATCCAGTAACCCAGTCATAAGTGGAATAAAATATACACACTAATCTACACATTACCTCTACATATGCTATATATAAACATTTATATCAAAGAATTTGAATCAAGAATATATAAAGACCTACAGTTACATAAACAACATGTTGTTCTCAGAAGCGTATTAAGAATATTACTATAGTCAGTATCAGTAATAATTAGTACTTGTATTATTACTTTATATCAGCTATTATTCAAATATTTAAATATGTAAATTTATGAAGGGTAAAATGAAAGTTTAAATAATGCTTCAAAATAATTTTCTATATATTACTTGAGTCAGAACTGTATGTACATTTTATCTTTCTTATTGGACTATTTTGTCTCATACTCTTATTTTTAACCTTATTTGTTTTTAAAAAATATGATTGAAGTCTGGATCTTCAAAATCACAATTACTTTAACAAACCTAAAAAATGTGATAAATATAACTTACTGAGAAGTATGTAGCTGAAATGAGTAATAAAATAAGTGAATTTTTATTACTTAAAAGGGAAATGTATTACTACTTGCAGTAGAATTTTCAGTACATGCTCAAATCAAAAAAAGAGAAATTTCCATATACTATAAATTTGTGCCTTGTCATCTGAATATAATGAAATCGTTACTATGCTTTGAAAAAACCTGATTCAATTAATAGACTTTTAAGAAACCTGGTTACAGAATTGTGTTTTAACCTGGAATTCAGCTATGGTGATAAGAGTAGGTGTAAGATTGCCTTGTGTGAGGATAGGTACTATGTTAGAAAGTTTCAGTTGCATCCTTGATCAGATTCCCTTGGTATCTGCAAAGTAAAATTCACATAGATTAGAATAAAAAAAATGTTGTGTTGTTTGGATTATATATATAATATATATTTATATAAATATATATAAATTTTATATAAATTTATATGAATTTTAATATATATTTTATTTTTATATTTATTATTTATCTATTTTATTTATTATTTATTTTAAGATTTATATAAATTTTATTATATATATTTATATTTTTAGATATATGTATATTTATATATTTATGTATATATAATCTTACTACTAAACTAGATAGTCTTGAAGACTAGGTTATCTGATTATTTTGATGGGGCCACAATGAGAACAAAATTTTCACTGAGCTCTATTATTTCAAACATTAAGAACCTTATGATTAAGATAGTTAATTATATACCTTAGGTTTGATGAGGCAGAGAAAGTATAATCATACCACTTGTCCTAATTTGGACATCAATGTGTATATTCACTTCCCTACCTAATGTGTCAAATGTGTTAGTGTGGACAAAATGATACTCTTCATTTGCATCTTGAACACTTTTATCACCTCTGATCTTATATCAGAGGCACAAGTAGAGGTAAATTTAAGACCAATTTTCTAGTGCCATCTTCAAACCAAGTGTATTTCATTAGACAATATGAAAGCAAGACTTTATTAGCATTTGTGTTAGGGTTCCTTGAGATGATAATGAGAACAAATATTGTATAATTACCCAGAACTATTCTTGTTGAGCCCGTAATACATGATCTATATGCATACACATGTACTTCTGATACAACAGCATACATAGGGAAAAAATATTGCTTTCTACCAATAAGTTATTATTTTTAACCTAGTAATAATTCTGGATTTTCAATCCAGGGTATACTGAAATAAAGGTAAAGAACAAGAACAGCTGATCTTCTAGGAACCTGGTTTTGGGATGATACATGAATCTTTGTTAACACCCTAGTCTTTATAAATAAAAATCCAATATAAGTTGTAATGGTTGCATCTGCTCTATATTTCTTTTAATAATAAGTTTAACCAAGAAGTAGTGTTCCCAGTATCTCTTCAGTTTATTAACAGTTGAAAGTGTTACATTTTAATGTAACTGGCTGAATAATAGGACAAAAGCTATATTAAATGTTGCAGTTCTGTTGGGCACAAAATATGAATTTATAAAATGATCACAATTTATGGATCAAAGCTATGAAGATATATGCCATTTCACATGCAGATAATCATCATTCTAGTTTCTTCTTAATTTCTGAATTTACTTACCTTATAAATAAAAATTCACTCCAAAACAAAGAAAATAGTGAGATTGCCAATGTCCTAAATTACATAATATCACACAGTATCAGTATGCATGATATACATAAATGTTCTCTTACTAAGTGGCAAGTTTATTTTTACTGCTGTGTTCACATGGATTAGAAGCAAAGACAAATGTCAAGATGCTTTCATCTCCTAGTGATTGAATAGACAATAGGAAGTCACCCTCAAATATGAATAGGATGTAGATTATGGGCCTGAGATATTTTCAAATTCCCAGCTTTTCCAGCATCCGTATGACCAACATCTATCTAAACATGTAAATGCTCAAGTCTCATTATTAATATAAATGGGAAATGAAAATATTGTCTGTGGGTGCATATTTAGATAATATTTGAAGTCAAGGCAAAGATGATAAGAATGTGTAAGCTTGCTGTTTTCATAAAAATCATGACAGTGATTGGGTTGATATGGATTAAAAATGTAGCTATTGTAGGAACATTTATATTTGAATTGTCTCAGCACATTTTAAATTTCTAAACATTAATTTGTATTGTATAAGTCCTATTTAACCCTTCAGGCCACATATGTGCTTGACTCTTTGAGAAAAATTCTGTGCATGTAGAAGCATAAGCAAATTAGCAGGACCAGGTCTTCTTTATATTTTTAATTGTGAAACCATTAAATTCCAAAATATGCTATATCAGAAAACATAGAAAATGAAATAGTTTTTCCTTACACGGAAAATAAAACTGGCATTTGCATTAAAGTTTAGTATTCACACACATTTGTGATATTATTGCCTTCTAACATTTTTTGAATATCAAATAATTTATTTATATATAAATTTCACATGCTTGTGATCTCTGAGATTCATCCCCCCAACCGTTCCCATCCTGTCCTACCCCCACCCCGTCAAGTTGTGTGCTTTAATTTGTTTATTGGTTTGTTTTGACATTTCTTCGTGTCATTTTGTTTATCTTTCCCATGTCCCATATAGCAGTGAAACCATTTGGTTTCTGTCTTTTTCTTTTTGACTTGTTTTTGCTAATATGATTTCTTCTAAGTCCATCCATGTTATCATAAAATCATCCAATTTGTTGCTTTTAATTGATGAGTGATATTCCAAGTTTATATATACCACATTTTTTTCATCAGTCATCTGTTTTGGGACATTTTGGTTGCTTCCATGTCATATGGTAGTTCCATTTTCATTAATTTGAGGGCCCTCCACACAGCTATCCATAGAGTTGGACCAGTTTACATTCCCACCAGCAGTGTGTGTCTGTCCCTTTCTCTCCACATCCTTGCCAGCACTTGTTGCCCATTTTATGATGTGGGCAATTCTTACTGGTGTAAGGTGGTATCTCATTGTGGTTTTGATTTGCATTACCTTATTGCTAGTAATGTTGAGCAATTTTTCATGTGCCTATTGGCCATTTGTATTTCCTCTTTGGAGAAGTGTTATTTTAGTTCTCCCCATTTTTTTGATTGGGCTTCTTGTTTTGCTTTTGTTTAATTGTGTGAGTTCATTATGGATCTTTGTTATTAAACACTTATCACTCTTGTGGAGGGTAAAAATTTTTTCCCATCAGTTGAGCTTTTAGTTTTTCTGTCATCTCTTTTGTTGTACAGAAGCTTTTTAGTTTGATGTAATCCCATCTGTTTATGTTTTCCTTCAATTTTTTCCATCCATAGATTTTTCCAGAAAGGGATGTCTGAATTATACTTCATGGAGGGTTTTTCCCAAGTTCTTTTTTTTTTATGTATGTTATGATTTCTGGTCTTTTATACATTTAAGTCTTTTATACATTTTGAGTTGGTTTTTGTACAAGGTTTGAGGATGTTGTCTTGGTCCATTTTTTTGCAGGTCTTAGTTCAATTGTCCCAGCACAATTTATTGAAGAGGCTATCTCTGTTCCAAAAACTTTGTAAGGTTTTCCCCCCTTGTCAAAAATCAGCTGACTATCTCCTGAGCACTCAATTCTATACCATTGGTCTGATTGTCTGTTGTTTTACCAGTACCATGCTATTTTAATTATTATGGCTTTGTAGTATAACTTGAGGTCTGAGATAATTGGGCCTCCATTCTCTCCTTTTTTTGGCCTAGAAGCTTTTTGATATTATAAGTCTTTTGTTATTCCATATGAACTTCTGTAATGGTTTCTCTATCACTTTAAAGAATGTCATTGGAAATTCATAAGGATTGCATTGAATCTGTAGATTGCTTTTGGAAGGATGGCCATTTTGATGTTGTTAATTCTTCCAAACCATGAGCAGGCAATGTCTTTCCATTTCCTTATGTCTTCTATATCTTTTAGAAACTTCTTAAAGTTTTCTTTGTATAGATCTTTCACATGTTTTATTAGGTTTATTCCCATGCATTTAATTGTTTTTAGTGCGATGGTAAATGGGATGGCTTTTTTAATTTCTTCTTCTTCTTGTTGTTTTTTGTTTGTTTTTTGTTTTGTGGGTTTTTTTTTTTTTTTCCATATAGGAAAACTACTGACTTCTGTGTGTTGTACCTTACTGAACTGGTTTATTATTTCAAGTAGTTTTCATGGATTTTTTTGGATTCTCTATATAGAGAAACATGTCATCTGAATATAATGATAGCTTTAGTTCCTCTTTTTGTATTTGTATTCCTTTTATTTCTTTCTCTTGCCTTATTGCCCTAGCTAAAACTTCCAGTACAATGTTAAAAAGTAGTGGAGAGAGTGGGCATCCTTGTCTTATTCCAGATCTTAATTGGAATGATTTTAACTTTTCCCCATTTAGGATGATATTTGTGGTAGGCTTGTCATAGATTGCTTTTATTATGTTGAGGTATGTTCCTTTAATCTCCAATTTTTCAAGGACTTTTATCATGAATGGATGCTGGACTTTGTCAAATATTTTCTCTGCATCTATTGATTTAATCATGTGGTTTTGGTTTTCTCTTTGTTGATGTGGTGTATTATGTTAATTGATTTCTGGATGTTGAAATACCCTTGTGCCCCTGGGATAAATCCCATTTGGTCATGGTGAATAATGCTTTTTATGCATCATTGTATTTGATTTTCCAGGATTTTGTTTAAAATTTTTGCATCTGTGTTATTAAGGAAATTGGTCTATAGCTTTCATTCTTGGTGCTGTCCTTATTTGGCTTTGGTATGAGTATGATGTTTGCTTCATAAAATGTGTTTGTATATTTTCCTTCTTTCTCAATTTTTTGGGAAAAGTTTTAGTAGTGCAGACATTATTTCACCTTTGAATGTCTGGTAGAATTCACTAATAAATCCACCTGGTCCTGGGTGGGCTCTTGTTTTTAGGTATGCCTTCTAACATTTTTAAACACATATAAACACGTTAATGTTCACTTGCAAGCATCCAGAAAATGAATGAAATGAATTTCCTCTATATTTATAATATTTTTTGTGTATTAGAGAGTTTTAAAAGAGTAACTAGAATATGCAAAATCTTTCCTGGAAAACTATTGATTTGGGGACACAGTTTTTCTCATTCTAAGAATTTCAGACCAAAATAACATTTTTTTGCAATTTATAAGTAACAAAGCAGGGATGTGAACATATATTGAATATATATATATATATACATATATGCATATATGTTTATATTCCCTCTTAAATTATGTTACATATTAATACAGTATGATAACTAAGATATCATTGTAGTGATAATTTAATACCGAAATATCACTACAGTATTAGTTGAATTTTTTCTTTCTCATTTGATTTTGTCCAAAAATCTTAAATACAAATTGTGATGCTGATAATAATGCTTACTTTTAAAAACAATATCATCAAGGGAATCAATGCAATACTCCCACATGACATTTTATCACACTTTTTCCTATTCACATTTTGATTTTTTTGTTGAGAACAAGGAGTGATATAAATTCTGTAAGAATGAATCTTCTGGAATTATTGTTCTTATACATCAAAAAATGGTCAACTATAGACAATTTCATATAGTTCAACCTAATATTATCTGAGTTTTATATAAAAGGCAAAAGATGCTCATAAATCATCCGTGAGTTGATCAAGTTCATACAAGTAGGCAGGAGCAGATTTGTAACCCAATCCTTCTGAATGTCAAGTCAAATGCAATTTTTGCTGTACTATAGCTATCTTTAGTGACGATAGGTTTTTCTGAAGATAAAATAGAAAACTCAACTGAACAATATTGTTGGTATACTGTGCTAGTGTTTCATCTTTGATCTTCTGTAAAATTGCTCTTCTCAATGATATACTATCCACTTGTTTTGAGTTGTTACAAACAGGTAAGAATATGAAAATAGCAGTTTCCTTTGGGAGTTAACACATGGAAAATTGAAACAGACAGGTTACTGGCAAAACAGAATCTGTGGCTGTGAGTTCAGTTATATATTTTTTAATGGAAATGATGTTTGCAGTCCATAAATAAGTTCAAATTTATATTTTACCACAGATATTTGGCACAGGAAAACAATGTTGTATATAAATCTTCTTAAAGTTCCCAACCAATGCAAAGATATTTAATATTATAATAAATGTATCTTATGTCTGATGAGTAAAACACATTTTTACATATATAGTTCAATTGTTCCATATATATACTATAATTAACTATTCAATAATAAGAAGAAACAAGAAGCACTCACAATGTTCATCTTTTAGTTTCAGATCATAAAACAGATTTCTCCTTACATAGATTAATTTATACTTGTTCTTAATGTTGATTTTGATGAGTAAACCAAAGAGTAACCAGTCACTATAACATTCTAATATTATGAACCTATGTTATGGTGAGAGAGGTATAAGGAATATCCCACTAAAACTGGAAATTAGTTTCTTAACTGACACTGATGAAAAAAGAAAACCCTTTATCAACATGTTTTCGTAAAAAAATAAACTAAAAATGAAATTGTTTTATAAACAACTTTCAAGTTCATTTGTCTTCTGTCTTATCTTGATCAATACAAAAAAGTCCCCAGAAATGATGCAATATATCAAAGAGGAAGAAAAAGTTTCACAACACAAAATATTTTGTTACCTACAATATATATATTTTAGGTCTTATTAAATTCAAAGCAGGAGTTGATCTGTGCTATTCCAGTGACACTTTCAGGCACATATTCCAAGTATCTTCTTCAAATAGAGGATGGAGATTTTTCAATATAAATCAGTGACATTTTTCCAATTAGTTAGCCTTTATGCACTGTATGTAAAGCTTGAAGAATACAAAATAATTTTGTTATTACTTTGAGATTTAGAAGCTCAACAATATCCTTTATGTTTTTTAAGCTTTCTTTTTACTCCCTGCTGATTGCACAAAGTTTAGGAAGAAAATTAAAAAATGAGGACTTATAAATAATTGAATGTCTTATGTGATTTCTAAAAAAAATTGATATTAAAATTTGGTTATTATTAAACAAAATAACTTACAGAAATGCATTGCTAAAACATCATAATAACATCCATTTTAATAAAAATCATCCATATTTTGGGCTTCAACATTAAAAGCTTCTATATACTCACTCCAAATAAAATGTGTGCATTAAATGTATCCACTGAACAAGTGGAAATCATGGAGTTTTAACTTTTTAATATCATTAGTAGCATTATCTTGAGTAAACATGCAAAATTTCAATGAAAGATCATATTGTTATTATTAATATTTAGAGCAAAGGATAGCTAAATGATTTCCCACTTCCTAAGCTTAACTTCAGTATTGCAAGATGAAATTCAAATACTGCCATATACATACAAATTTTGCATTAGAAGGAACTAACCGAAAGTGATTTTCTCTATGTATATAAGAAAGCAATGATAACTTCTCCTCATCTGAGATAGCTTTCTTTAAAATATAACTGGAATCTTTATTTTTACTTTATCTCTTTGGTATATAAATACATCTCTCAAAGGGCAAAATATAATGAGAGTTATCAACATTGTAACTCCAGAATATAACCACAAGTTCTCAATACTCCTTGGAATAGGATGTATATCTCTGAAGACATAATAATTCTGGAGTTATATCACTATATATTCAATCATAAGTTATCTCTGAAGGTATATTTTTAGTATAGACCACAGGTTTCAGTAAGAATTGCTCAGAAATTCCTATTTGCAGAAGCATAAAAATAATATCTCTAAAATTCTACAGTTTCAAACTTAAGGCATTGATATAAAAACTGAACAGACTGAATTTTATGATAAAATATTTAAATATAGTTCTGACCTTAATATAGTGACTTAAATATAGTGACCTTGACATTAGATAAAATTACTAGAATAAACAGGTAATAGTGACAATGTTAATATAATTTTTCATCATTAACATGTTTCAGATTTGGGTTTATAATTATAATTTTTTATGACATTATCTCTTTTGTCCTTGAAAACAAAGTTGGAAAATAAGCAAATATTTATTAATGGATCATCAAAATTTGATTCGTATAGAAAGTTAAACAATGGAAACTATTTGAACCGGTACATGAAACCAAGCTTCTCATGCATCATTCAATATCTTTCCATCTTTCTTCTGAAGGTGCCAATGTATATTATCTAATTATCTCAGTTATGTTAAAAATATATATATAAACATATATACATGAACACATGCAAAAATACATAAGTAGCTAATTACAGAGATAAAGAAAAAATGTCCAACTCAGAAGCCTTCTCCATAAAAGTAAAGAATTGAATCTTCTTTTAGCTTTTAAAGGAACACTAGTGCAGAATTTAATGTACACCCCAGGGTAAAAGATGTGGGGCAAAAGTAAAACACACTCCTTAAGATAACATGCAGAAATAACTCGTTGTGCACATGTTTGTGAGGGAAGCACTGCTTAGTCCTCGATTAAGAAACCTGATGTATCATTCATCCTGAATTCACCTGATAATTAGCTTAAGCAGAGGAAAAACAAGGTTGTCTTATCTTTATGACAAGAGGCAGATTTTTAAGTGCATCACTAAGTGAACCCCAAACTCTTAATGGTGCATGGTATAAAAGAAGGTACAGATATTTGGGTGCACAGAGGTAAAACAAACCTACTTTTACTGTGAAAGATTTAGTAGAATTGGTGTGAATAGAAAAGAAATTTTTAACAATATTCTAAAAATTTCTCACCCTGTCTGTGCAAATGTCCAGCCAAACAGCTTTGACCCAAAATAGAGTAACTGGGGCCTGAAAGCTCCCACCAATCTAAGGAATTTTTGGTGGAAAACTAAAAGTTAGGAGTTAGGCGTTTTTCAGAGAGCTGGGTCAGATTAAAGTCAAAACTAAATGCACCTTATAATCCACAATCCTTTCCCCCAACTCAATCTATGTATCTATCTACCTTGCTCCTTCCCAGTTGCACACCAATTTGCATGACATGGAGAATTATAAGACCAAATTGACCACATGTATGTGGGCGTTGAGAAAATGGTGCCTGTTCACCGCACTGCAGAGCTTCACCTTTCATGGAGAACCTGTAATGGCTTTGCAAATTGGAGTGGAAGATCCAGTAAGGTTAGACTCCTACCTTCCCACGGAAACTGTAAATAGGGATGCTTCTTCTTGCATGCACATTTCACGGAAATAGAGAGTTGGTTTTTGAATCGTAGTCTCCTCGTTCATTAAGCTTACAAAACTTACTTAGTTTTAAAAAGACTTAAATATACTTCAAAGACATAAAAAAAGAGAATTTTTCTGAAGTAAATGTTTTAAAAGACAAGGCAGTCTGTTTTCAACACAGAGAATTAGTTTTTAATGCTATATTTTATTATATATGTGTGTGTATATATTCATAAAGCTGACATTCGCTTCAAAACCCTTTCTCATGACAATACATTTTGTCTATTAGTATCAAAAAGTATATTGACTTAAACGCTATGCATGTAAATGATCTAGAAACATCTTTTTTAGACCCTAGATTCAATCACCAGAAAACGGACAAAGAACTGCAGCACTTCTGCTTCCCCCATTTCTGTGGGAGATTAAGAACCTACTGGTTAAATAAGGAAGTTGAAAATTATCTCTTGTCATATAAAGAGGAGTTATATACTTTCCTATTTGCAAAATCAATAATCAAATTAATTCAGATTGAAGGACATGTGATGTGACAAATGGTGATTTCAGATAATATTCATGAAGTCTAGTGAGTATTTCTGAAACACAATCACTGCTGCAAAAGCCCCTTTGGCAAAAACTGAATCTTTCTTACCCAGACTCAGTTATCTCCCCGCCTCTTGCAGCAATTACAGCTGGAGGGCTGGCCAACAGAGGCAGCTGAAGGCAGCTGGCAGTAGCAGTGGTAATTTCCTCTACACCCTGCTGTTTCAGGTCAGTACATTCTCTCCTAAAAGCAGTAGCTGGCCCTGCCTGCCTCCTCAGCACAAGTATACAGGTAGCCCCTCCCGGGCAGAAGCTATGTTTGAGTGCTTAAGGCCCTAAGACTTCTATGGAAGCAGCGGGAGTTCCCCACAGGCAGTTCAGAAGTCAGTCTGTGGGCAGCACCTACGCCATCCTGCAGTGGGGGGCTACAGAGAAGTTACTGAAGAAGACTCTCAGTTGGCCAGGCTTAATAACCAGCACCCAAGCTAGTCAAGTTTTCCCCCATCCCCACTATAAAGCAGGTGGTCCTACCACCAGTGGCCCTAAAAAACACATGGATGGCAAGAGGATAGTTTTAGGGACTGTCAACATAGTACCTACATGAGTGGGCAGACCAACTGAACAGTAGCCTGAAACAGTAGCCTTCCAGGATGAATAAGACCAGAAGGACTTAAAAGGCAATAGAAGGCATATACCTCAACAGAATGAAGTTTGCATATGACAAAACCACAGCTAATGCCATACTCAGTGGTGGAAAATGGAAATATTTTCTCCAAAATTTGCTGTGAGACAAGGAAATTCCTTTTCACCTTTATTACACATATGATCTAATTTAATTTTTCATATCTATTCAGAGGCATACTTCCAAATGTTTATGTACTGAGGTACTGAGAGTTGGGATACCAACATATGAATTTTGGAAGTATACAATTCAGTCTATAACAACATAACAGCATGTTGATTTATGACAGTTTATAAAAATATTCATTAGACCCTCAATTATCAGTAATCATAATGTCAAAATAAAATTTTTGATGATTATTTGGAAACTCCCTTTGTTGGGAAATGTTTTACTGAAACATTTAACAACAATTTCTTGAAGGTAGAAATGATATACTACTTATTTTTTTATTTCCTATGTTCTCACAGTCGTGTATTAATTTGGTGTATAAATAATTATAATTAGATGCTTTAAATATTAAAATAACATACAAAGTTCCCTTTGATTATATTCTAATCTAAAGTGCTCTTAATATGTTTTCCTGTATATCACTAAACTCCTGTATATCAACTAAATTGTTTGCTTTGGTTTAAACATTTAAAAGTTTCCAGATATCTAAATACTCATTGAGCTAATGTATTAAAACAGTCATTGAATAGATAAAGTTGCCTTAAACCCAAATATTAAATCACAACCTTTCTGTTTAACTTTTTTCTGTGTGTGAGTTTAGGATACATCACACAATTTTTCTGTTTGTAATTATATGGTATGTTACTTGTAAGCATGTATTGATCCACTAAGTAATTTATCCTACGGTTTTCACATTCTGTGGCTCAGTTAAATTAGAGTGAAAATGTTTACAAGCAAAACTCCTAACCCCATGTAACCTCTATGAAAAGAGAGCAACACTATTGTATTCGTTATCTTTCATATAAAAGTATGTCAAAAAACAATAGTAAATAGGAGTATTTACTTTGTTGTGCAGTAGGGAAGAATTCTTGTTTTTCTGATTTTGTTTTCCAATATGAGTGCAGAAGGTGGAAAATGAATGTCAAGTAAGTCTTTAAAAGTTCAAGTTATATTTCAATAATTTATTCTTTATAATTGCATAAATTATTATTCATTATTGCATAATTAATACTTATCAATACTCATGTTAATTTTCAATGATAGCAATGATTTGTTAAGAGTAAGAGGAACATTGGAGAACATAACAAAATAAAAATTAATGTCTTCATTAAAATTATTTTTCACAGTATTTATTTATTATACATTATAAATAAACCTAAGCAAATATATTTACTTGGAGAAATATTTCTCAAGTCTTTTATTATAAACTTAAGTATTATTTGCTCGTTTCTAACATTTATGAAAAGCTAAAAGTTCTTTTTTAAAATTTGGTGATTATGTAATATATTATATAAACAATTTATATTCTATAAAAAGATAATCTATAAAAAGATTATTCCCCAAAAAAACATGATTTGGGATTAAATAATTTGTAGACATTAATTCAACTCTAAAGTTATATATCACAATTTCTATTATGAAAACAACTTAAGTCTTTGGAAGTAAATTTACTTGGTATTTTATCAAACACATTTTATATTGAATTGAATTTTAAAATGTGATTGACTTTAAAGGTTATTAGTTTCAATGAAGATTAAATTCAATGACACATGTGTCTGAGCCTGAATGTTTTATTAAAATATAAGCACTTGGATACGATATGAAATAAATCTGTGAACCCAACACATTTTATTTGGTAAATGAATAATCTTAAAAATATTTTAATACTCTAAAAAGTTGAAATAAAAGTGCTAATTTTAAGAAGAAACTAAAGTTTAGCTAGCTTAAATAGTTACTTTAGATAACTTTTTCACATAACTGGCAAAACTGGTAACTACTTAATATTTTTTTGTAAAGTTGCATTTTTTTTCATCACTCCAGACTCTTTCACTCTAAATACATGTATCTTTCTTCCTGTACCCATAAATGTCAGGCTTTGCTTAATGCTATAGGACATCATCACATTCTTATAATATTCATATGCCTTCTATACTCTTACGTCCCACATATCATGAAATGGATTTGATGTGAATATTACCTAAAGATACCCAGGACTGTACAGACCCATATAAAAAATTATTTTTATTCAAAAAAATATATAAAGATTGCTTATTAGCTTAGTTTTTAAAACAGAGTCTGGAAAATCCGGTTAATTCTTTAAAAACTTTTTCTTCATACAATTTAAGAAAAATGTGTGTGTGTATAGAGAGAAAGAGATTTAGTTACCTTTCTCCATACATGTACATATATGAATACATATATATATATATCAAATAATTTAAAAATTCTCTATCTTCACTCTCATCTGTCTTCTCTCTCAATTTAATGCATGGATTAAGGAAAATATAGTAAAGGCATAAATTCAAATACAAAAATGTTTATACTTTCATAAAATTAAAATGTGCTATATATAATAAGGATGAACAGAAGAAACAAGTCCCCAGCATAATCTTGGGAATTAAATTTATCCACAAAATATGCCATAGTTCTTGGATAATTTAGAATATTCTAAAGGAAAAAAAAAAAGTCAAGATCACATTTTGATATACCTAATTGTGAAAATGTATGAATAGCTGTATTTTTTGTCTTCAGGAGATTAATAGACATAAGTTGAAAAAAAAAAGACACCCAAAGATATATGGCTCACTTTATACTAGTAAATCATACATTAAAAATCTATCTGAATTTTATGTATGCCTATGATTTTAATATTAATTTTAAGATAATTTATTTTATTATTTTTCACTGTTTGGAAAGAATCAGGCAGCTATAGTACAAGGTCATTACAGATTATTTATGTATTTTAGAAATAGTATTGAAAATACCTTTCAAAAAGCTTGCAGAGAACAGAAATCAGTCAAGGCCAAACAAGATTCCTCTCCCCCTAGACCTGGGTTTTATTTTGATTTTCATTCAAGGAGACTCTATTGAGTGACAATAATACACCAGAGTTTTTGAAGCTGTAATCATTATTTGTAAATACAACTTTGAACCTATGGGCATTACTTTCTAAAGACTCACTTGGAAGAATGTCAATATATACATAAATGGATATAGTGATATTTTCCTTGTAACTTTTACCAATGAACCTAAAATCCCAGAGGGAAAACAAAAATCCAGGTTTAAGTTAAGTGGAATTTACAGGAAAAGAAAAAAATTCAGTTGAAGTTACAAAAAATAGATTTTTAAAAAAACTTGATGACAAAGCAAAAATATATTTTGATTTCTTAAAAATAATATGACTTTCAATAATTATTCATTGTTAAATATGGGAGAAGAAAACATTCTCAAGACTCTACCTTCTAGGATATTTTGAAAATTGTTTTTATAATTCCCAAATGAAAGCATATGGTATAAATGAGCAAAAAATTGCACACAAACATTCCTGATTATAATAAGGGAATGAAAGAGCTGTCACCTTCCTCTTCTTTATTCAGACACTATACATGTTCTTGACAGAAGATACAGTAGAAAGTAAGCTAATAAAGGGAAACTGAACCAAAGGAACTTCTGGTAGTTCTACATGGGGTTGAAACTAAGTGCAATTTAATAATAAAAATAATATTTAACCTATTTTTATCAACTTTTTGTCAACATTTTGTCCTCATTAATAAAAGATTATACCTACAAGTCCTGTCAATCATTATAATTAATAGCAAAGGTATCATCTAAAAAATAGTTAATATTTTACTAACTTCTAGATATTTTACATATATATACAAACATATATTCATTAAATTTCTTTGATCTTATGGAGTAAAGATTATTTTAATCTATTTTATTTTTTCATAAAGTTGGATTGAAGCACATAGTGTCACTTCCTCCGAAATACAGAGCTAGTAAATGGTCCAGCTTCAAATTAAGATTCTATACAGTCGACCTGTGTTTTTGTTTTTGTTTCTTTTGCTTTATATATGTTCTGACAATTCACATATTAACTGTATGAAATATTGTTAATTTTGCATAGTTTTGTGATATTCAAATATGCTACCTTTATAACAACTCAAATCTTATTTAATTAATAAAATATTTCACAAAATTTTGACAGAGAAAGAAAAAGTTTGCCATTTCTTAAGTTTCATCCTCTACTGTTTAATGAACACATAAAGAACTCTCGAAATTTTCTCATTAGCCCTTTCAACCCCAGTGCAAGAATACCTAACATCAATGGCCAGAGTTTAAATTATGCTCTCCAGTCTGTCCTAGGGGAACAAAAAGTAGTTTCCTAGGTTTGTGAAAGAATTCCTGTGTATTTAAAAAATCATAGCATTAGAGGGCATACATACCTATGGGGCTTTTTTAACCTTTAGCTTCAGAGCAAACTCCTTAAGTTAATACTAAAAATATTCCTGCCAATATCATGGTGCAAACATGGAAGAATAGATTAGAATAGTTTTTAAATTTTGGTTCGGTGATTTTATTTTACCCTTTTATTCAGTTGGAAATAAATTCTTTTAATGTCAAATCAGTACCTCTTGGAAGTATTCACTAGTGATTATGCCTTTCAAAATTCACTGACAAGAAATGTCTTCCCATTGTTGTTCTATGCCTGTCTTGATGAATTTAACATTTGGCTGTTCTCTGCTACTTGTACAGGAATGGAGTTAACATGAAAATCCAAAATAGAACAAGGTTATACAATTTCAGTAACCTAACACCAGTCAATAATGTGACCACATGTTAAAATTTGATAAGGTAAAATTTGATAATATAGCATTCCCTAGTTTATGATAATTTTGATATGGAAATCCAGACTACAGCTTCAATGGTAGATTGATGTAAAACTTAACATATTCTACTAGAATCAGTATATTATGAATGTGTTTTATTATATTTAAAGAAAAATTAGAATTTTGATAGGTGTAGGTGTGAATAGTTTAAATGTTTCCTTTGGCATCTGTCAAAAGTATTATTGCGTGCTAAAATTATTTCATATTTACTTATACTAAATATTTTCTATCACAGTGGGGAAAACAGTTAATTTAGAAACTTATTTCCTATAATTTTTTATTTTTATTTCTAGTTAAATTTTATTTTAATGGTGTCAAAATTCCGTGACAAAATTTTGACTATATTATTTCTGTTAAAAAAATGAATAAAATAAAAACAATTCACTTAAAACTGCTACACAAGAGACACCAAATAGTCCACAAAAACATTCTCCTTTCCTTCTGAAGCTTTTATAGGTCATCGTTGTCATTAACCAGTATTTTATTATTAAATTTAAATAGCTAATGAGATCAGCAGATCTAGATGGAGTGTCAGCTATCAGTATATTATTCACTTAGTCTCTAAACTTTCTGGCCCAAATCAGTGACCTTGCCACCTCCAGATGACTTCCTGTCCACTGCACCCCAAAACACTATCTTTTTCAAGTCACAAATAGCAAAATAGCTCAGAGGAAGACAGTCAGAGAAACTCAACAAACACAAGCCAGCCATCTATCAACTATGCAACATCCTCAGATTTCAAGAATCTGGATCTCTATTACCTAGAATGATCATCAATCTTCTTCAGTTCGATAAACTTGCAAGCCACATGAACTGTGTGCCAATCCAGCACAAATGCATATCCAGCACTCTTTTGGTCAGAATGGTTAAAAATAGTCACCTGAGTTTTGAAGTCAACAGCTTCCATGAGTGGGTCAATTTTGCTGTTACCAGCCACACTGACATGGCAAAATCTTGATGGACACATTCTTGACATTGAAGCTCACATCATCCACAAGAAATGCTTCATTCAAGTTTCATAGTGTGTTTTAACAGACTCTTTTTCTATTGTAACACTGGCTGGAGCAAAGATAACCACCATGCCAAATTTGAGAGCACCAACATCAACTCAGCCTCTGATTCCACATCTTTTGTAGATGCCCTGGAGGGGTATGCACATGGGTTTCTCAGGTGGATGAGCTGGTAGAAACCTTCGATCCAGAGCATCAAGCAGCATGGTTCCACTGGCATTTCCTTATTTACAAGAGACTTTCCACCCTTATACCAAGGTGTAGTAACACTTGGCTCCACCACATTTTCCCCATCCAACCAGCATTAGCACAAATGCATTGTGTCAGGATTGTGGTCAATTTTCTTTATGTAGGTATTGACTTCCCTAACAATTCCCTTGTATTTCTTCTGGCTGTAGAGTGGCTCTGTGGAAACCATTTTATTAACACCAACAATTGTTTTATACCCAGTGTGTAAGTCAGAAGGCATGACCACATTCTTAGAGAAAATAGCTTCAAATTCACCAACACCAGAGCATTAATTAAGACATTTTTAGCCTGAAATGTACCTGTGATCATGTTTTTGATAAAGTCTCTTTGTACTGGAACATCAATGATAGCTACATAATCTTCCACAGGTAGATATTGAAGATGATATCTGAAAAAATTGCTGAAAAAGACTGAAAATTCAACTCTCACTTTATCCAAAACCCTAGCATACTTAAAGGTGATCTTCCCTATCTCAGTAGTAACCTTCCTAAATGTGTTGGTGACTTTTGTTTGTCCCAAAGATTTGTGGATCAAATGGCCAATAGTGGTGCACTTGCTCAAACTGACATTCCAAAGAAGTTGCTGCTAATAGGATTCTTTCCCTTTCCCTTTTTAGGTTAGTTTGACTTTGACTGTCATGATATTTGCCTTCTGGCTGCAAACACACTGCAAAAGTTATATCCTATAACTTATCTCCAAATTTTAGAATGGTATTCTCCTTAAAATGAATAATTGTTCTTAGTTTATGACCAAAGTTCAAAATAGATTTAAAAAATTCTAATATTTTAGAAGAGCATGCATTTTATTTTTCTCTCATTGGAAACTTCTTTATAAACTTTTGAGTGGATTACTAATCCCTCCCCACTAAATGGAAAAGATAACTCTAAAGCATTAATTATTCATGTTAAGAATTTAATGGCAGCATATATTGACTATGATCATTTTTAATTTAGATATATTTTAAGAAGTTCTATTAGAAAAAGTTCATAATGTTCCCATTAATTTTCCAAACTTCAGAAATATTTATGTTACTGGAGTCATTATATTTGTGCATATATAGTTTATTTTCCTAAGATAACAGAATTTATTTAAGAATTGGATAATTTAAGTTGTTTCACTTTGTGTAGATGTATCTACACTTTGTGTAGATGTATCTACACTTTGTGTAGATGTGATGTATCCGATGTATCAATTTTATCAATCAATCTCTTGACAGTAGATATTGAGTTGTTCTTAGGGTTTTGAATTAAAAACAATGTTATGTATGTTGTTGGTATTTTTGTTTCCAAGTTAATACTATGTAAAATAATTTCTGGAATATGCTTGAAGCCAGATTTACTGTGAATAAAACTCCACAAACTCAGATTAATTACCAAGGATGAAGTGCAATAATATGTATATTAAAATTTGGGAATAATTTTGAATGAGAAACTACAGAAAATTACTAATAAAATATCATCATATAAATTTGATATATAATTTCTTTTTTTGCAAACCTATGTACCAGAAACCGAGCTGGAAAGGTAGTTAAAACTTCCTTTCCAGTATCAGAAAGATTCACAAAATTGTTCAAATTCTCTTCAATATTTGGGATTCTTTCCAAGCTGGAAATTTTTAAAAGGGAGAAGTGGAAACTATATAACTTTTAAATTGTCCTTTTCTCTATAGATAATTACCATGCCTTCTACTGGAACTTTTCAAACCTCTCTTGATTTCAACATGATGTTCTAAAATGTTAAAGTGCTGACAAAATGTTTTGATACTGGATTCAAGTAACTTTAAAAAATCCTGTAAATTTATGTATAATGTCACATTCTCTCATACATTATATTATATTTAATATTATATATGATTATTATGTTATATTATAATATATTGCTTATGAATAATGGTTATCTATAACTGGTAGGTCCACTCAGAAAAATAAAGAACGCTATTTGTAGTGTATAAATTCATATTACTTTCTGCTAAAAAAGCATATTCTATAATCTTAAAAAAATTATTATCCTTGGTATATTCTAAAGTATTTTTTTTTTTTTTTTTTGAGTTTTGGAAACACTTGTAAGAGTGTAAAAGTATTTTATTGCTTCTGTAATACATTGCCTTAAAACTTGCGACTTAAACAACAGAAATGTGTTATAAAGCAGTTCTGGAGTTCAAAAAATATGAAATATACTTAAATGTCAAAGTGCAAGTAAGTAGCAGAATTGTGCTCAGATGCTCTAAGAAGACTCTGTTCTTGCTATTTTCACTTGAGGGAATGGCACAGTTCTGTCCCATTTATCATGTAAGGTAATATATTAACAGAATGGAAGGATATACTTTTTAAGGCACATCCAGTTTCATTTATCCTGTTCACTATGACTTTTGGCCAACAGTTATATTTATTTGACTACTTAATTTCACGAGGTATATATGACTTGTAAAAGAAGGTAGCAAATACATATTCTCTTTTTATTTTCTCTTCTTATATATGTCTTTCATAAAAAGTATCTGTTGTTATTACTTTCATAATCTTATTGTATAAAATATAGAGAATATTTCATGAATCAGTTCACAGCACATTTTGTTGAATATATATATATATATATATATATATATATATATATATATATATATAATCAAAGTCTACATCTATACATTTTCATTGCTTCTCTTTTGGTAGTTTATCTCATTGTACTTTTAAAAATGCAAACTATTTTGTGCAACTTTAATACTTTGTGCTTTTAAAGTACAAGATGCATAATATCACCTTAAATATTTGAAAATTTTAATTCACTCTGGGGTTTCTTTCATTTATTTTAATACATTAGCATATTTGCAGATTCTTTTAATGCAAAAATTTTTCACATGACTTTTGGTTTCTAAAAGGAATTTACCTTAATATTGCAACTCATCATATTCTTAATTGGCACTACAGTTGAAATTTGCTGATTTATCTTTGATTATTTGCCAATTAAAATATATATTTGAAAGAAAGAATAATGTTTGGCAAGCACTCATTGAGTACTAAAATGGTTTTTCTCAGTGATATTTCAGTTTAAGATATTAAATTGTAGTCTGGTATTTGGAAATGCCATTCTTATACACATTTATCTCAAAAAAATAAAATAAACAGGCAGCTCAAGCATACTTATATTTGAAAATGTCATTTCACTGAAACTGCATAATGTCTTTGTTTGTTTTTGTTTATTTTCTCTTCCTTCATAATGGTATGTTTTACTTCCAAGGTACACTTACTGTACCACAGATAGTGGTAAAATATAGTAAACTCAAGTTTAGTGTCATAAATAGAGCCCATCACCACTGGCAAACTTATATATAAAGCTTGATATTTTGTGTTATATCTTTAGCATTTCTTGTTCAAAGATACCTAGTCAATATAGTGAAAATGTTTAAAATAATTAGCAAGGTGCTCTCTTCTTACATAAAAATATGCATTGTATATAAGTTAATTTTAATAATTAGCACCTAAATATTTATCATCACTTCATATTTACAATTTTAATTAGTTTTATTTGGTTTCCCTTAAATTTAAAGACATTGGGAGAAACTAAACTTTCATTGAAGAATGTTCCTGCAATAGCATAATGGATTTTTTTTTAATATATCTAAAATCGGGGTGGTACTTTAGGCTATATTTATATTTTACAGGTAATTATGCTACCAACTCAAACTTCATAATAATTAATATAATATTCACATAAAACAGACACCATATAATATTGTTATGTTTGACTGAAGTAATACTCGAAAAATGTTGTCAAAAGGCTTTGAGAATTGTACTGATAATAAAGAAAATAAGTTCAATTTTAAAATATTTCATATTTGTGACATGATTAAAGAAATGAGAAATCCTATTCATGAAATCATAGTTCATCTAAATAAAAGAGATTTAGAAGGTCCAGTGTGTGCCTGTTCAAAATCAATTCATTTTTGTCAATTCATTTTACTGAGAACTATGTTCAAACAGTGTACGAGGCATTAGGGATGTGGAGTCGGAGGCAAAGGTGAATATAGACTATGAAATTAGTAAACTACTACACTGGAAGTGAGAGTTCATATTTAAAATACAGAGAGACATTTAAATAGATATTAAGTACCTCCAAAACAATTGAATCAATATTAGATTATAATTACATGTATAAAATTTGGAATCAGAGAAGTAGCTTAAAGATGGATTTTTATATTTACTACATGTGTATGCTTTAACATATGTTTTGGGAAAAATGGCATTCATTTTGAATTGCTATTAATAATGACAGCAAATACATGAAAGGGTTTTTATGTGGATAAAATTAATTAATGCTTATAAAGTACTTTTTGACCAAGTATATTGTGTGAATACAAGTTATATATTGGTCATTATAATACAAACCTTTGGTTCTTATTAGATGGATGTGGAATTAAGAAAGTTAGCTATAATCCCAAATCTTGAAGATTGAGAGAATAATAAATGTGTTGCCACTTAATAATGAAAAGTTAAAGAAAGACAATCATGATTGGGCTATTGAGCTATAGGCTTTTATATATGTATTTACATAATAATATATCCTGAATTTTTCCCTCAATAATATCACCCTTGAGCCATTACCCCGGTATCCTGTTCTAAGTAAAAATAATGAACCATAGCATACCCCAGAATCTACCAATTATTAATAATTTTTATATATTTGTTTTGTTTTTCTGAATTTCTCTTTTCCCAGATATTTTTTCATGCCTCTTTTTATCAAATATTATTCTAGCTTTTGTTTCTCTTCATAGAACCTTGCCTTTTTTTCCCTTAAGCTATTTGTCAACATATGCTAACAAGTTGGAAAAAATTCCCCTCTCACCAAATCACAAACATTTCTCCCTGAATTATGGTTTACATGGGTCTCTAAATTTAATTTATACCTTTTAGGGTAACTCCCTCAACTACGAAAACATTCTATCATTTTCTTTATTTAAATGTTTGATTTGTCATTCAACTTAACAATTTTGTAAATTCATTTAGCATTGATTATATTAATCAATATCAATTCATGATAATTAAACTAGAATTTTGTATTCATTTAATATAATAGCTTTATTTATCTATTAATATTCATTTACAAAGTCAACTGACTGTAATTACTGTGTAAAAATTCAAATTTTTTCTCAATATTCTAAGCCTAGTATAATTATATTTCATCTCCTATGTGAAACTTGTTAATCATTATTTATGTATGGACACTGTTTATCCAATCACACATTAGCTCCTTCGCAGTTGTTTGTGCCAAGTATCCAAAACTCAAGACTCCAAAGTTCTCTCTCATATTTAGGTATATAGTAAATACTTTATTTGAACCAAATACTGATGTTAAGCTCTTAAAGACTTTTAATAAAACAAATTCTGTTATAGATGGGTTTATATGTTACTATAGATAGGCTGAGCCAGGTTATAAATGCTACTAAAATTCAACATAGTTTTTGCACTCTAATGAAATGGAAATAATACAACAGTAAAAGAAAATCAAAAGTGTGTGGATGAAGAATTGTTGGGGTTAGAAGCAATTTAAAAGAGCACTAAGAGAGTCTTCATCAATTTGACATTTCAGTAAAGACTTGGATGAGGTAAGACTTGAATGACTCAACTTTATAGATATCTAGAGAAAAATTGTTGGGGACCATTTGTGAGAAAAGAAGAAGAATGAGATAGAAAAGATTGATAATGATCAGAGACAACCAGTTTGCAAATCAGGACTTGGTAACACATCCAGGTCAACTTTATTGTGAGCTTCAAGACCCTTTAATGATCACAATGCGGAATATGGAAAGAATCCTTCACTACAGGATCCTGTAGTTTGTGACACATGGTGGGAGGATGGGGGATTCATTACTTAAACAGAAAAAAATACCTACCTTTGGGGATAAACAATTTTATCATTTGGGGACATGTCTGCTCCATGGGACATTCCTAAGAAGTTAGGGAGCTGCTGTTACAGAAAAGAGATTTGTCTGTAACCATCTCTGGTGTGCCAGAGTTGAATGAGAGAGATAAAGGTGTTCCTTTAACTAAGGCACATCTTTTAATCTATGCCAATGCCCACAAAGATTACCCCAAATAAAGCAGACATCTGTTGCAGAACTCTAAATGGAAACAATAAGGAAGTGTGACAGAAACAGGAGACAAGTAATAGGAAATCAACTTATATGAACTTTTTAGAGTAAATGACTGTGGCATTTAGCATAACTGAAAGGATGGAAAATGGGCAACATGTTTCGTGGATCAGTAAGCAGCGAACTTCTTTTATTAGTGGCTCAATAGCAAATATTGCTTACACCTGTAGACTTTACAGCATCTCATAATGATTCATTCCTGCAGTTGCAGCATAAATAATACATAAGTGAATGAGTATGACTGTGTTCCAATAAAATTTTACTTATAAGCAAACATAAGTGGTGGTAGGTCAAGCATAAGAGCTTGACCTGTGTGTCAGTCACTCTGTCAACCATGCTATGGGGAAAAGAATGATCATTTCTGAGAAAAGACCTCAGGGAATGTGGATGGAAGAAGGAAGACCAGTGAGAGCTCTTTCTCTAATAGAATTGAGAGAGTTCGATTGTAGTGTTGGTGGGATGTATGTTAGAAGTGTCAGTGATATTGTTAATCTTGGTCTACATAATTAGAATTTAGAAATGCCATCAAATGAGATGGGAAGAAAAATTAGGTTAAAGTATATAGAGGGGGAAAATTAGAGGTTCCCTTTTAGACAACTTATTAGACATTCGAGTATAATGTGAAGTAAGTTGATATAAAAATCTGGAGTTCAAATAAAACCTGTCCCCAAATCAGAAATATATGAATATATATGAGAGTATAGAGAGTTAATGGGTTTTATACAGCCACAGAACTGAATGTTATTACCAGACAATGAAAGTTCATAGAGGGAAAAGAAAAAATAAGCAAGGAATAATGATTTTTAATAAGCTAACAAAGAGATAAAGGGAGGAGACTAATATGAAGACATAGTAGAAGAAGCTGATTATTTTTTTAATTAATTTATTTTTGTGGGAAGAAAAGAAGTTATAGATAGGTATACATATTATAACTATTTACAAAATTATAAACCATGCAAAATAATATATTATTTGCTCATATGTATGACTTAAAAGTTTCAAATACTAAAGGAATGACAAACATCAAATCCAGTGTACTGATTATTATTACTGGGAATATATGATGGGAAATAGGATAGAAAAGATGTCCACAGAGAAGGTCAGCTATCTCTGTAATGACAGGTTTTTTAAAATTTATTTTTAAATGTGGTATATATATATATACATATATGTTATATATATATATATATATATATATATTACATTATTGTGCACCCCTAACACTTGTTAACCTCCTCTTTTGTGCCCTCTGCCTCCTCCTGTCTAGCTCCATCGTTCTGTCTGTTGGTTGTTTTTAATTTTGAAGAAGCTATTATTTAAAAGAAAATGGAGGGACAAGGTTTTAAAACTGTCTCAGAAGTGATTAAGTGAGCCAAATATTAATGGACATGTCAAAATAAAAAAAAAAAAAACAGTATTTTAGCACTAGACTAACAAAACTGGATACCATTTCCAAATTCATAAATATCATTCCTTTTTTGGTAAATCATTGTAAATGACTATGAATTAGAAGCTTAACTAGTAGAAAAAGGTGGGTCAGTGGAAATTGCTTCTGTTGTTAGGCAGGAAAAATAAAAATGTTTTTGTGTTATTGAACAAGGAAAAAGAAAAAAAATATGTTCTGAGGAAAAAGTAAAAGACTTTCTGGAACAAAAATCTTTTAGAAAATACAAGTGAAACTAAAATCAAATGCACATTCAGAAGTTTAAGATAATATTGATTGTTCCTTATTTTTAGGAATAGCCAAAAAAGATAATAATGAGAAATAGGAGGAAAGGTTACAGGAAAAATGTGGTTTGAAAGCACGAATAAATATGTTTTTCATAACTTAGTTTTCTTGAAAAAGCATAAAGCAATCACATCAATACTTTGCTACTTCCACCACCAACAAAACAATGTACCACAAATGAGTTTAGAAAGCATGTAAAACAGATGTCAAGATACCTTTTCTCATTCAGAGACCAATAAACATCAGAAATGACCCACTAAGCAAAATGTGGGCTTGGAATCATTGGAGCCCTCTAGGAAGTAATTTCATGATGAAAAATTTTATGAAGAAAGAAGTTTTGATGAATTGCTTGGTATTTCATTTTTTTTTACCCATCATATCCTGTTTTATGTTTTCCCTGCGGTTCTATAGAAAGATGCATTTCTTCCATCTGTTATTTGCCATTTTAGGTATTGCATGTAGAAAACTAAAAAATTCAAACTCAAATTCAAAATTCAAACAGAAACTCAAGAAGCATTCTCACTGACTAACACGAGAGAAATTTTAAGTGTAATTGTTTAGAAGATGTAAATGTAAAGTCTGTAAATATTTAATTTACAAATAATAAATTTGGTGTGATGATTATTCTTATTTGGAAAAAATATTTGTAAAATATTTGGAAAAAATATTTATTTACTCTAAACAACCTTTGGCTGTTTCATAGACATATAAGGAATTCTTTTTAATTAAGTCTGACTCTGAAACCCCATGAATCTCAACATCACACTTTTTTTTTTCTTTAATGTCTGTGGATTTAAGGGAAATGTAGTGGATTTAAGGGAAAACACAATAAAGCAAGTAATGTAAACTGAAAATTATTGTTACTGACAATTAGTATTTGGCATATTCATCTTATGTCTTTTTTTCAGATAATATTGTCATTGCGCTAAATAGCATTTATATGGATTACCACAAATAACTCAATGTTATAAAAGTATTAACATTTCAGTTGACTTAAATTATGTCCAGAAATTAGCAACTGTTTTCATGATAATAAATGATTAAAGATATGTCTATGTATTACTTTTATGTGCACTACTTGCCAGTTTTTCTGATAAGTAAAGAAAGTGTCTTTGAAAGGCTGTTATTTAAACATTAGAAAGATATGCTGGAGGAGATTATTAATTATTTTTATAGCTATGTTATTAGAGATAAAATTTATACTGATCTGAAAATTATAAATCATATTTAGTTATTTAGTTTGAGTGCAATTTTATTCTTCATATTGTTAAACTCAGGGAAGTTCATCAAAGCTCTACCTACAATGATTACCTAATTAAAAAAAAAGTTGAATTGATAAATAAAATATATTTTGTGCTTCAGAAAATAGCAGTGCCTCATAAGCACCCAATCCAACCCAACTAATAAAAAAAGCATACTTTTTATCATACAAATGTGAAATGTAATATTTCAATTGTTTTTTTCCATGAATGTGTCTATGGTTTAACATATTTGTACCAAAAAAATCAATTTTCTGATGATGATCAGAATGTTTTCTATTAAATCTCAAATGCATTTTATATAAAATATAGTTTTGCATTCCACTTTATCCCATCTATTTCCACATAAAGCACTCAACCTTGGACTTCATTATTTTCCTTACTTTGAATGAAATAATAATCAGCTAAGAAAAATTATCTTTATTTTTCTCCTAACTTACACATATTACCTTAGTTTAGAGTTTAGATCTTTTCACAATGCCGTCAAATAAATCATTCTAAAAAACAATTCTAATAATTTTCCTACACAGGAAAACAAGAGTGAAAATAAAGGTTGAATAAGGAATTCATCTGACCTTTCTGTCTTGGGCTTGCAATACAATTTTTTCAATTTCCTTAGAGATTAAATTGCTTTATCCATGGTCCTTTTCACTTCTGTAACAGAAGATACTGAAGGGAAGAAACAATGTCACCATTTATCTTTCATGACAGACATTGTTAGGCTGGTCAGTAACCTGTGAACTAATTCTATCATCAAAGAAATTCTAACTAAATTTTCTACATGTAAGTAAAGAAAATATTGCTGCACAGATTCTAGAAAATCTTTGCTCAGAATGTGATCAGTGTTGTGTGTGTATTACCACAAATAACTCCAAGTTATAAAAGTAGTAATATTCAGATGATTTAAAATGGATCCAACGAAAGTACAGCTTTTTTAATTATGACTGATTAAAAATTAAAGATATGTTCATGAATTTTTTGTGCACTAGCCATATATATATATATATATATATATATATATATATATATATATATATATATTCAATCACTAACCACATGAAGTAGAAACAAGATAACTGTGTGCACACACATTCATCTTGTTTCTACTTCATGCAGTTAGTGATTGAATTGTGAATGTTGGATAACTAGGTTTTAAGATACAGGGTACAGAAAGAGTGTCAAGAAGAAAAAACAAAAGAGCCTAGACAGTTGTATAAAGACAAAACTAATGAACACTACTAACAGGGAGTGCACGTTTAGTGAGAAATAAAACATGGGAGAGAGTTCCCATGAATTCTGTTGAGATTTTGTTTTCAGTTTTCCTTGTGCTATTGAAAATAAATCCTATGACCTCAAAGAAATATCTAAGAATCTTCCCCAGATTCCCTAACTATATCATCACCCACTCAATTTTATGGATCATATGTGTTCTTTAGAATCTACTATTAATTCCCCTCATATGTTTTAACATATTGGTTTTCCAGCTCTTCTTGTTTCTGATATTTCTCATATACCACCATCACTTTATTACTTGTTAAGTGCTCTTACTCATCAAAATACTGTTAAAATTTCACCTTTGTGAGAAAAGTTACCACATAATTTATTAATCCAATTGTTCTATTTGAGAGTGAGAATGACTAGTAATTATTAGTGATACTGGCATGACTAGTAATTATTAGTGATACTGCTAATAGCCCCTAGTTAAAAGGGTATATGCTTTGATACTCATATAACCTCATCCATTCCCAGGTAATTGATGTTATTGAAGCACTTAAGAACTGAAAATACTTTGATTTAGTTTTATAATTATATAAGTATTGTATAATTAAACAATCAAACAATTCTCTCATTTTTATTAGTGCCAAAATAACAATATTTTGAGACAAAGTGAGTATCTATATTGTTTGATTTTTTTTTCACACCCCCCTGATATTACTTTTCAATCACTTGTTTTGAGCAGTTCTTTATCTAGGTCAAAACCAATTAAAAAAAAAAAGAGTCATGTTGTGAATTTCTAATTCCCATGCATTTTGTCTAGATTTAATGACTTTTGAAAAATCTCTAAAAAATGATTATATTTCTTAATAATTTAGAAATTTTAGCCGCAGTGTATTTGATGGTGTGGTTTTGTATGTGTTTCCTAATTCTAAAATTAATATCTATATTATTAATAGGATATAATATTGCCTACTACTTATAAAATAATATAAACAATGTTCATTTTTTGGGGGGGTGGAATTATTTAATGATTTTGATCATGTGGATGTCTTAACATCCATGATATGCAATAGAATTTGAAAAATAATTATGAAAATATTTTTGCAAATCTATGCTACATTGATGTGTGTAACTTTATGCTTTCTTTTAAGTGCATGAATTATCAAATTCTATAGTACTTAAGCATAGAATGTGATTAAAATATGAAATGAAAGCAACTTTTTACAATATATTGAATTTCTTTTTAAGTCAATGAGATGATAATATGATCACAACATATTATCAACACAAACTAAAAAGCTAAATGTCCATTTATATATTGCTAGGCATGTTCGGTTATTTTTACAAATTCAATCTAGATGCATAAAAGTATTTCTCATTCAAATATTTGTATAATTTAAATTTTTTTCCATAGAATAGCTTAAGAATGTAGCCTCTATGATTTTAGCAAGACATACAAAGGCATCCATTCATGGATACACTTTGGTAATAAAGCTGTTAACATACAATACACTCACAATTGTACTGACATACAGACATTTTCTTCCAAATATTATGTTTCAATTTGTATTAAGAGTGCTTCCACCAAAAAATATTTTAACTTTTTCCTAAAAATCATATGTTGAAAAATGTTCTGATGGAGTTGTTTATACCCGTTGAACAGGAAATGCCATTTTATACCCTTTGATGTTAAAGACATGAAAAGTTATTTGCTGAAATTTTCACAATGGAATAAACTTATATCAAAAAGTATACCATGTCTTTCATTTCTTCTCCAGTATGAATAATTTTCATAAAAATAAAATTGAAGTGTTCTAAGTTAAAATTAATGAAAAGTAAAATGATCTGAACAATCAATAATAGTTCATGCACAAAAACTTTTGTTAAATTCTGGATTTAAAAAAATATTTTTTTCTTCTGCAGTCTTTAATTTATATAAGGGTTTATACTATCCTCCCTTGTATCTTATTTCACAATGTGGTATTTGCCCTTAAAATATTTGCTAACAGTATACACTTAATGGCAATTTAATATAGGTGAATATGCTAGAATACTTAAAAAAAATCAAGTGCTGGTGTGGATGTGGAAAATAAGAAACACTATTAGTGGGAATGCAAACTGGTCTAGCTATTATGAAAAGCTGTGTGGAGGACCCTCAAACTACTGAAAATAAAACTACCATTTGAATCAACAATCCCACTTCTGTGACTCTACCCAAAGAATACAAAAAAATGAATTCAAAGGGACATCTGTAATCATGTTTATTGAGTCAGTATTTACAATAGCCAGGATATAAAAACAACTCAAATGCCCCAAATCAGATGAAAGGATCAGAAAGTTGTGGTATATATACACAAAGGAATACTATTCCACAATCAAAACAAGACACATTTGATGCATTTGTGATAACATGGGTGAACCTAGAAAGAATAATGTTAATGAAAAAAGATCAGAAAACAAAAGAGAAATACTGCATGATCTCACCTATATGCAGGATATAGGGAAAGCAAACTAAAAACAAGTAAAATTTAAAATTTTCAGTAGTCTGAAGAACAGAGTAAGAGAGTGGGAGGGGTTAAATCAGGAGAAGGATGGGCACAATTATTAAGATGATTGGTCACGGTGAAAAGGTGGTAGGAGAAACGAAGAGTAGACAACAATATAAAATATACATTTGTACAATCAATTAAAATATAAAAATCTTCAAAAAAGATCACTGTAAGGAAAATGAGTCAAAATCAGGCTATTTTCCACCTTTTATATAACAAGCAGTCCTTAACCTTGAAATAATTATTTTTCTCCTTTCAGACACCCAGAAAAATACAGGTGAACCTTGTATCATTACTATGGCTGAGGGCCCTTAATAATGTAAAGTGGGTTCAGTTTCTTTTTTTACCTTTCTCAGTATTTGAATCTCTCTGTTCCTCTCTCTGCTTGTGTTCAGTCCCTTGCTTCAGAATTAAAGGTCTGCAAATTTCATTGAGGTCTCCAGAATTCTTTTCAACTGTGAGAACTGATGATGAACCTACCTGGAATGGTTGTACAATAATCACTCAATTCATAATCTTCGCAGAATAATAAGCAGAGGTAATAAATGTCAAACATTATTACTGTAGTGTATAGTTATCCCATGGTGAAATCACCTGTTAATTTTTTTCCATATGATGAAAGAAACAAAACAGTTCTGTTTGCTCATAAAGGTCCACTTGTTTGATACTAAAGTATATAATACATAAAATTTGTTTTTCTCTTTTGATGCTAAAATAATTATATACAGAATACATATTCTAGTCATGTTTTTGTAGTCATGTTGCTTTCCCAATGATTGTTTGATAATGTTTACTTTTCAAAGTGGGATAAAATTGCAGACTAGTTTCTTCCTGGAGAGATATATAGTCTCATCAACAGGACTGTAATACATAATCTGTCCATTATAAGACTCAGCTCAACTTCTCATCCATTCTACCTGTGACTTCTGCCAAAAGATGTGTAACTACAGATAAATGGAAGGAAATCTCCCATGACCATTTATTCTCCTAACCACTTTACACCTTTGCTATACCACAAGTATGTAATAACTCAAGTTTTAAAAGATTTGAAGATACCTTAAATGAACTCTTATTTAACTGTATTTGTTATCAGTATCTTTCTTAAGCCTATGAATCCAATTCCAGTGTGCACTGAGTTATGTTCTTTTCATTATCCATTTTCAGCATTCTTTTTTCCTCTCTCTAAACCTTGGATGATGATTGCAATTGTGATAATTGTAACATTATGATGCCAATACTTATCAATGCTTATTTTGTCCTGTGTACTAGCATTATTCCAGTTAATGTTTCTCCGCTAACTCTACGCTTCCAAAATAAACATATCACTTAAACATATGCCATGAATTGTCTCTACAGCTACTTTTAAAGCAGTTTTCTCAACTATTCTGAACATTTCCTGCTCAAACTTCTAAACTCGTGTTCACATGAAATAATTACTAAAATTTCATTGAGAAAATATTTGAATGATATTTCTCTGTATTCAGTTGTGATATTAATACTTATTTTATATAGTAGATTACATTTGATATCATTAATATTAACATTATAAAATATTTTTTTTAAATTTTATATCTCTCCCACCTGAGCCATATAGGGATAACATAAATATTCAGTATTTTGATTTTCAAAATAATAAGATTATTCTATTGTCAAACTTAAAGAAAAACACCTTAGAAACAACAAATTGTGAATTTTACCAGAGTTTAGTAGTTCTGACTTTCACTATATGAACAAATTTGAAAGTTATGAAAAATTCATAGTTCATAAGAGAAGCATAATTATAACTTTTATCTATTCTTTCAGTTAAAATCACATAAGAGGGATATTGGAACTTCTAGTTGTGAATATCAACACAACAGATAGTGATAATCTCATAATATATGTATGATATTAGGGACATATGGATCTATATAATTGCATTAATGTAAGCACTTATTTTTTCCCCTTTTACAAGAATACTTGTCTTTTTCTTCCTTTGTATATTCACATTGGGTATGCCAATACATATCTATATCTTATTTTTTATTTCATTTTAAGAATCTGTTTTTATTTTTGTATTATAGTCAATTACAGATGTATTTAATTTTAAGGATTAAATTTATTCAGAGACCATTTAATTCTATGATATTAATTTCTATGGGTTTACACTAAATAGTATTGTACCAGAGATCAATATATACTTTTCAATTCTATACTTATCCAGAAACTAAAATGACAATAGAAAAATATTTTTGTAATATACAGGAAGACATATATAGACCTTGTCAATGAGGTATCTGTCACCAAGATACCTTAGAAGAGGCCTTTGTATTTAATGTGTTGTAAGTCAGCTTTCCCATCAATTCTAAAGCTATTTGTAGTCAACTGCTTCTTCTTAGAGTTCAAAGTAATATATTAGAAAACCAAAGTAAAAGTGCACTGAATAAAAACTCCATTGAACTTCAGATAACAATATTGCCAAGGCAATCACATCAAATAACCATTACCTGTTTGACGTTATTAGCAGTTGTCAGCTTAATTACTCTAAAGGTTGTCTGTGTTGTTCAATGATGGATATTAATATATAGGTCAAAGATAAACATTTATTATGGAATACACAATTTAAAACTTTCTCCTGTAGATAAATACAAAATTCAAGTCAGAATCTGGTAATGGAAGTAGGTTGCAATTTATTTTAGGTTTTTATTCAACTTTATAAAAATGAGAGTAATTGTCATTGAAGAATAAGGGACTTATTATCAGACATCAATTTGATATCAAGCCTCCCAATTAAAGGCACCCTTTCTATTGGGGACAATAAAATCATCACATAGATAGAAACACCAGCTCTGTGAAGAAATGATATGGACTAGAAATAATCATGACTGTGCTTATATGTAGAATATAGTGAAACAAAGTAATAAAATCAAAACAATCCTTGGAATTCTGTCAGTGAACTGAGGTTGTCTGAGGGAAAGAGAGTGAGAAGCAAGCAATGTGAGTGTACAATAGTTGATGGGAGAGGACTATGTGCGCCTTGACATTGGATATGGTGTGGTAAATACATTTGAAGAACTCTCTAAAGCTGTACCTGAATATATGCACTGCTGTAAACACTGCTACCACAATATATATAACAAGATAATATGAAATATGTCATATCAGAAATTTCCCTGTAATTTTGATAATAGGTAGTGTTTTGATATTATATAATATTTACCATATCCTACAATATAATGGGAACAGAGGTGTACTTAATTAATTATATGCTTACTTATTAGTCAGACAGCAAAGGATTTAAAAAATTTTGATACTAATAGTAGACTTTTATATTATATCTGATTTAGCCCCAATGGAAAATATATCTCAAAGTTTTTCAACCATCATCTATTTTCAGCACCAAAATTATGTTGAACGAAACATGAAAATGTTCAAAAAGCAAAACAAAATATTCCTTTTTAATAATTACTCCAGAATGAGAAACAATATGCCACTTCACTTATTCATAATTGAGGGTTGTGACTTTATTTTTGTTAGCTCTAGTTGCAATTGAGGCTACTCAATAAATTCTGCTAAAAACTGAATGAGACTGATTATCAAGGATAGTCAAAGCAAAGGAATTATGATCTTAAGAAATTATTTTGACTGTTTTAATTCTTAATATCCTTTGAAGTAGATTAAAATAGCTAAAATTGGAAATCAAATATTAATCATTATACCAAAGGATGACATTAATTTTAAAATAGAACAGCAAAGTTTCCAAAATGTTTTCCATATTTAAAAATGTAAAGAAATTAGTGGAACTGTGATTTGACTATACATGGTATGTAAATACATGAATAAGTAAATATAGAAATGTCCTAAAATTATATTTCACAGAATACTGATTTTCTTATTTACTTTGCTGAATTAAAATATGCAGAAAATTATTTAAATTCAAAATCTGATACTGTTTGTAGTATAACTAGAGATACAATGAAATGACTACATTGCAATAAAAATTCAAGGTCAATATGAATAATTAATGCTTGCAATTTGACTAGTTTGAATTAATCTAATTGTTAGTTTTACTTGAAGTGTATAAGAACTTTCAGGCATTTATATTTAGTTTATCTTTAAGTTATAGGAAGTTATAACATTAATGTACTATGAGCTACCTATAATCCAATCAACTTAGTTAACTACTTCAAGCATGTAAGTGGAAATCAAAGGAAGCAGAAATTGGCTGTCTGCCATTTTGTTAAAATGAAAGAAAATGTGAAATGAAAATTTGAATAAAAAAATATCAACAACCTATGAGTTTCATCACCTTAATGATATCATTTAGGTCAAGTTTATATTGAAATTCTTAAATTATAATCACCTTTATTTGCTATACTGGCACAAAATCTATTAGAAAATGCTCCAAAGAACTCTCTGGGCAAAAACAAATTTCCAAGAATCTTTTCTGACTACCTTTATTACCAGAAAATACTCAGACTCCCTCCTACAAAAGATCCACAAGTCAATATCTTAGTTATCTTCTGCTTAAAAAGTTTGTAATTAGTCTCTCTAGACTACCTGTTTCTGCTCTGACATGCAAAAAGTTTGCAAATCATAATGACATATAACACAATGAGAGTTTACTATTGCTCTATGATAGTATTAATTTGTTTATCTTTTCAGATGGTAAATGCCTTTCATGCTATGTTTTAGTGTATTTGATAATGAGGTATATCATCAACTACTATTTAGCAAGTTTTTGTGAACAGCTTTGTATCTATTTTCTACACCTCTGAAAATGAAGTTGCAACCAGCAGTCAGGGCACAGACCTGTACTATTTGGAGAGAAGGGTTGTCCCCCCTCCCCAACTCCCACAAGCTAGTGGACAAGGTGCTTCTTAAATGCTCAGGGAACTTGCCATCTAGTTCTTCCCTTGGAAGTTGTAAGAGGGTTGTATCAGCAGATTCCGACATTCAATAGTCCAGATTAGAGAAGATGAGGAGAAAAGAGTTGAGGGAGAAGATATCACTGGTCATTCCTTCCATTTTGCTAAATGATAATCACCATCATCTGTGTATATATTCTATAAGTATATATATATATATATATGTATATACATATATATCTTATATTTGTATATATCATATGATGCTATCTTTGATTTGATAAAGATATTTAAAGTATTGAGGGAAAATTGGAAGAATGTAATATATCTAGTTTCTAAAATGTCTTGAAATATAAGCAAATCAGCAAGTACATATTATATATGTGAAATATGTGATAGTTATTTTCTAATATTTAGAAGAAATCATATAATTCAGCAATAGTTTCATGAATTTAGGTTGTGAAAATCCAGGATCATTATTTATTAAATCATTGAATTTGTATCTATATGCTTGTATAACTTTGTTTATGTATTGTTCTAAACTTAAATGATACGACTAAGTAAATGTGAAGATCATTATATAATATGATGCATCTTTGCTTTTATGTGGAGGGTCACATTGTCCTTGAAGTAACATATGATATAATGATATAATTCCACAAATTGAGTTTTCTGACTCCATCATAAATTTCTTTATAATCACTAACTTTTACTTTTCCTATTTTTACAAGTTTTTATTTTATTGCTAGCCTATTTATTACCTATTAAATGACTATCAGATCAAAGGTGATTAAATGTGTTCAAAGATCACAGAATATTCTGTGAAATATATTTTGGAAATGTGCCTAGACACTATTTACATTGACAGTTGTAATCAAAATGAGTTTAATGTGACATTGTGTAACTAAGCAAGCAGGTTAATTTGAGAAGAATTAAGCAATCTAATCAGTAAAATATGCAATATAAATTTCATCCATAAGTTCAAGAATTACTTTAGTTTAGCAATTTTATCAAACTTGGAAAGAACATTAATAATATTTGTATGTGTGCATGTACAAAAAGTGAATATGAACTTATTAAAGAATTTCTCAATATTGGAACACAAATTATACATTGCTGATTGAAGGAAATGTTTGCACTATAGGGCTTATTTTCTTCCAACCAATGTAAAAAAGAAAATATAAATTAAAAATATTTAAGTACATTGATATAATTTTGCACATTTTTGCATATAATAGAACAGTGACGTTACATCTTGAAAGAGTAACTTTACCACAAAATTTATATATATATATATATATATATATATATATATATATATATATATATATATATATATATATATTAAGTTGATGTATGTTGGGTCAGAAATAGTTCAGTGTCTGGAAAGTCCATACCATTAATTTCTTTAGCCCGTTATTTTTATCAGTAACCTCCTACTCCATATCCACGCATTCATTCTTGAGCTATCTTTACAATTTATTAAGTCCTTGTAATAAAGAAGGAGGAAGCTGTAGGATCCCAAGCCCAAAATGGTCAGAACTGGATTGAGTTAATTTCAGAAAACCAAAGTGACCCACAGTAGCCAAGAATTCGCTATAATATTAAATTCTCTGGGTGGGGATTTGGCTTACATTTTCTAAACACACATCAGATGGTGGGGCATGTAGAGCAACTGCATAGCCATCACCAAATATACAAAAAGAAAATCCTAGTTTTGTTGTCTTGTTTGTTTCTTGTCAAAATGTCCTGAATGCTATAAAAGCAGATGGGCTCATGTTTTGACTAAATTCCCTCTTCTATGAAGGGGAGTCCCTGGATCCTTTGAATTGGTGATACTGACCATATGCAAGGCAAAGTTTGTATGTCTTCACTTACTCTTCTTTAAACATGTTTGTAAAAAGCTAATTCCTAAGTTTATCATAAGTAAAATATATTGAATTGAAGCCATATGGCCAAAATCAACTACCCCACAAGCTGTTGAACCAGAATTACGAGTCAGTCTTTAAAATATCTTCATTTTTCACCTGAACAGTTTGCAGGCCATGGCAATGCTTCCCAGCATGAGACCTAAGTAAGCATTACGCAAACATCACGGAGATTCACAGGAACAGTAGTTACTCATTCTCCAATAGAAGATTTTGCAGAAATAACATTTACACTTATCAATTATTAACATTGTATTTCTAAGCTGAGATGGGAGAGAAACAGAATATTAGTAGGGATTTAGTAAATGAAAACAGACTACCAATAATAATTATTGAACCATATCTGCAATACATTAAAAGGTTACATATAAAGAATTATATCTCTGAAGATTCCAGCTACATTAGATTTAGCAATTGCATGATTTCGATGGCATAAGAGCAAAGGTAAGAAACTGTTAAATGACTTAAATCAGTCACATTTTAAAAACATATAAATACATTTATTCAAACATGTTGAATATATGATAGATATACTTATCCTATTGTTTAATGTCACACTGATTCAGATTATTCTATTTTAAATCTGCATTTCAGTGATTCAATGATTTATTGCTTTGCAAATAAACTAAAATGAAAATACAGCAAGTTGTAAGGTTCAAGGGATTTTAAGAGAAGAGGTATTTTTTATTATTTCTGCCTAAGTCTACGCTTTGGGCAAGATAACTCACTTCAAGAATAATTCTTCACCTATCAAGTAAAAGAAATGTATCTCTAATTCATGCTGTTGCTATAGAAATTATGTAATATAGGGGGTACAATACTATGAACAAGGGTCATTATTTTCTATTTTTGAACCATGCCTTATATTCCTGGTAACTGCTATGAATTAAACAATAATGGTTGAGTATTAATTAGAGTGAAACTATACTATACCACATTTATTATTTTAATCTGATTTGACCTAGAAAGTCAGTTAACACCAGACATAGAGTTGTGGGAGAGAAAAGACATGGATAGAGTTTTGAGTTATTGATTATTATAAATCCTTTCAAATCAACAGTGATTCATTATAAGGTTTTAGAAGGTAATTTGATATAATGCAATTTGATTTTAATGCAAAAAAAGCAGTCTTTTTCTTGTCAACTACTTTATAGTAGATGCAAAACAAATCTCTGAGTAGGACTAGAATTTGAGTATTCCCAATTTTACTGAATACAGAAATCATTCAGTGAACTTCTAAAACTCTGAATGACAAAGTTATCCACATCAATTCAATCTGTAGGTCTAAAATTAACAAGAATCAATATCTGTATTTTAAATGTTCCCTTTTCTCTTGTTCTGTATAATTGTATTATTTCAAATTTGAGAATCACTGAATTATAGAAATAGATTTTCCAATCTGAGTTTCACATTAAGATTTTAATATGTTAACCTGAAATACATATTAACTTAAATTTTGTCAAGAAAGGTATAAGATAAATGAAATTACCTAGAGTTATTTGCTTGAAATTGTCCACTGCAGAAAAAAAGTACTAATTTTACTCAATTATTTACAAGGGTTATGATAATTCATTTTCTAATATGAAAAATAGCATAAAGTTTACAATACTGCATTTCTGAATTTGCAGATCAAAAATTCTTAGCTTTCAATGTGCCTTCAATATTTGAATCCAAATGGAGATAGGGCATTAGAGGCAGAAGATTTAAATGTTGGGTACACTATCTAAATGTAAATATCTAAGGATTGTCTCCCTGTCTATTTTCTCATTGAAAATGCACTGTTTCATTTTGTCTCCCTCCATCAAATTCAATAGAAGTCATGATGACATATAATCATCTTTCAGCTTAAATGGCTTTTAACTGCATTCAGCAGGACTTTCTATTAGAAGTTGTGTAATAAAGTCCATTATCAAGTAGATAGTACCAGAAATTGTTATCACTAACTCAAGTTATATTTTTCTGTAAATACTTTGAATATATCTCATTTTCTGATATTTGATTACATTCAAATTATTTTCTTCTCTAGAAATGTTTCCGATACTACCACCAGTTTGTTGTCAGCTGTAATGACCTCATTCACAATACATCTTGTTGCAATTTGTCATTATTCCGGTAGAATTTACTATTGCTGAAGGAGTGCAAGACTTTAATTCTTATCATTAAATAGTGTGTATGTGTATACAAACACATAAAAACAATCAATTCCTTTGGCATGTCAAATAGTTTCTCTTCACTCAATGAGCTGTTGACATGATATGTACTTTGTGTCAGGAAATAGATCTATCACACAAAATAACTCAATTGCCAGCTTAATGATAAAAAAGCTGAAAGGGAAATGGTAAAAGCATGGATCAAGTACTCATGTCCAAATCATGCCCAATCATGATCATTATGTAGGATGCTTTTTTATAAGGCTGCTAGGCATTTTTCTTCCTTTAGTTGTTTTTACAGTATACTATCAGAATATATTTGCTGTCAGAAAAAATTACCATATTTACTACCCTAGTAATGAGATTTTATTCATTATTTGCAACAAGAACCAAGAAATAATAGCATACTGATGTAATAATCTAAATCTATTCTATATTTTATTTTATGTAACTCGTATAAGAATATAAGAAAAATTACAATATTGCCATCGTACTTCAGTAAGAGAATATAAGCAGCATAATATAGCGTGGATAAATAATTAAAATTTACTATCAAGTTAATTTTCAAAAGCTCTTGCACAGTCAGATCATGCTGGTTTTATGAACTGGCTATGCAGCAATGGGGCAAGTTTAGGCAATCTATGTATATTCTGTATAAAAAAATTAAATATTCATGTGGTTATTGTGCACTGTATCTGGCAATATAATGCACATACATTTATATGTTCACATAAATTGGTCTCAATGTTTTAAATATAAATGTACATTACTTACTATTTACACAAGAATAGTTGCACATGTTAGAAAATTTAGCTTTTTTCATAGTGAGCAGATGTAGAAAACAGTTTATGGCACAAACTACACAATAATTTTGGTAAGCTGCTAACTTCCCAATATTTTTTGCAAGAAGAAATCCTTCCATTTAATTTACTAATGTGCTTTGTGGTAGGTCAGTGAAATCCAGTAACTCTCTGAAATACATAAGCACATAGTTCTTAACTAATGGCTAATGCATAGCAAAAAATAAAACAAAATCTTATATTTTAAAATTATGTGCTAGAGTTTGTCTATAATCTAGTACTCTCACAACATTCAGACTTCATCTTCTCTATTTAAAGTTTCTTTAAACATTTTTATGTATTTTCAGATTCAATTTATATTCTATGTATAGTCTGCACAACATCATTATGGATCTCCAAATATTTCTTCTTCATTAGTCATCTCCCAATGAAACACTAAATCTCAAAAATTCACATATTAATTTGTTTCATTTATAATTTTTCCTAATCATGCTTTATTAAGAAAAAAATTAGTTTACAAAATCACATGTTTCCAGGAAATAGATTCAGAACTCTACTTCTATATTCACTTTTATGAAAGAAACATTTTAGTTTACAAAATTATATGTTTCAGAAATATAAAACCTCATCTCTTCACCACACCCACTATCAAAGTACCCACATTCCTCCACTATATCTCATTACATTTAAACTTTTTTTTTAAATCTCACATCATTGACTCCTTTTCATGTGACCAGTGGAATTTGAGCATATTTTATTGTTTTCCAAATTAATGCCCATCCCCAAGTCCGTCAATTTGCATTAAATTGCTGTAGTATCACCTGCAATTTAAGTGCATTTTAACCTACTAAAAGCCTACTAGATTAATATTGACACCCTATACTACAGTTTCATAACAGTATTATGCCAAGAAGATCTTACATTTACCTAGTGAGTTTGTCAAAATCACTCCAAAAAGAAGTGATTCTTACAGCATGTAGAGACGTTGAGTCCTTAAATCTGATTTCATTATCTTGGGAATTGTTTATGTCAAAAACATCATGAACAGCTTGTGTTGCCAAGGATATGAAGAAAAAGGAACACTTTACACTGCTGGTGGGTAGACTGGTATACCTTATGGAAAGTTAGATGGTGGTTTCTGACCATGTTTTCTTGCTGCAGGCAGCCTTCTCCAATCCCATCTCCTGTTTTGCTGCTTTAACTAATGGTTCTTGTGTCAGATTCAGGGGGTTTCATCCCCAGCCAGTGTCAGTGGAGAAGTTTCTCTGTGAATACAGGTGTCAGTGAAAGGCCTTTGAAGGTCATCTCCTCTGCCTCAGTTTACAGTTTTGATATGGGGATGATTACTCCATCTTTGGTTTTCCACTCCTCCCCGTAGTGTGGGGACGGGGCGTTGCTCTCCTAGAAGGCATCTCCAGAATGAGGTCACAGGTCTTCCCAGCTCGGTGAGCGCATAGGTACACATCGTGACATTGTGTCTCTACAGTTGTTTCTCTTGTCTCCATGCACTGGTTCTCTCAGTTGTCCATCTGCTCTATCTGGCTCAAGCTTGTAGGCTGGATTTTTGCATGATCCCTCACCCATTCTAAAATGGAGTTTGTAATGTGCATGTTCTTGTTCCTCTTGAAGTTTAGCCAGAATGAGAGCAAAATGGAAGGGGTTCCTCCTGCTCCCGCTCCCCCCACCTACCCACTCGCCCATACCTCCCTGCGGGGGTGGGAGAGTGGGGAGGACCCAGTAGGCTGAGCCTGAGCCCTTCCATGCTCCCCTTGGGCTAGGAGCAGAGGGCAACATAGCTCCACCGATCTGGGCTGCAGATGACTGCCCTGTGCAGCAGTCATCTGCTGGTGGGTGGGGCCACCATAACCCCCATCCTGTCTTCACTCCAGGGCTCACCTGGCTCAGGGGACTTACCCAGGATGCTTGACTCCCTTTGTTCCCCGCTGGCAAGGGAGCTCAGATGGCTAGGGACACAGGAGCACAGGCAGCCCTCAGGTGGCTGCCTGCTGGTATAGTCTGGGCACCCAAAGCAAACATAAGACTGAAAACCTACGAGCAAGGCTCTCTTGGTTCCAACAACACAGTCCCTCACCCAGTGAAAGAACACTGCCACAGGAAAGAAAGATACTAATGGACTTAGTAGACCAGCAAACAATAAAAAGTGGGGTTTGAGAGAATGGAGGGGGCACCAGAGGGAGGAGGGAGAGGAGGGTATTCCAAAAACCACCTACAGAGGTTGTAATCTAAGAACAAAATAAATAATATCAAAAAATAAAAAGATGGTGATTTCTAAGAAGATAATAAATAAATCTAAACTATAACAACTCTACTTCTAGATATCTACCCAAATATGCAAAACCACTAATTCAAAGGACTGTTTACTGCAGCACAGTTACAATATACAAGTAATAAAATCAACCTAAATTCCCAAAGACAGATACTAGATTAAGAAGAAGTCATATATGCACATAATGGGGTACTACTCTGCTATTAAAAAAAAATATATATATATATGCCTATATATATTTTTTTATTGCCTTGTGCATCAGTATGAATGGTACTGGTGGGGATTATGCTAAGTGAAATAAGTGTATTTAATGAATAATTGCTATGATTCATATCTGAGTGAATCACTCATTTCAATAATCCAATCCAAACATTAAGACAAAATGTATTCAGGCTTTCTTTTTGTAATAATCCATTATTATACCAGTTAATAGAACTGAAATGTGACATATTATTTAGAAACATTTAGTATATTTGCCATTTATTATTTAAATACTACAAAAGGAGTCTTTGGTACACAGATGCTCAATGGTTTTAATCACTCTTAAAATCTACTCAATGTAATCATTATTTTGTTTACACTCTCATTGTTTTTGTCTATCATTTTTGGTAGACAGTTGAGAAGATAGGGTGATAAACATCAGCAACCTGGTTTTCTACACATACAGATACTATATAAAGGAATAAAATTTAATTAAATAAAATCAATTTAATTTCTGTTCATAAATTTAATTTTATATCTAAAAATTATATCCCCAGGGCATCACATGTTAATAATAAATTTGTTTCATCCCTGTGCCAGACAGGTTTACTGTCAGATTTGATATAAGAAACTTTCAGGAGAAAATGTTTTATTTTCAAGCACAAATGTGTAAATTATAAAAGTTATTTGAAATGAGTAAATTTAAATTAATTTTTTTCTCAGAATGCAAATCTGATCTTTCCACTTGTTTATAACTTTACTCCATTTTTGAACTTTTGTAAGTTTTAGATCCTCTATGATATTAAATTCTTCTGTCATATTCAGTGATTTAAAGTCTACCCTTGAAGGTTTCATTCTACACATGGGAATGATTTTTTCACAGAAGGCAAATCTCTAGTTTTCTTCTTCCCAACTTACCATACATTTCCCATTTTCCAAAAATGTGGAACACAGTCTCTTCTCTCCTCACCCCCATGGAAATTTATCACTATCTCTGTTATTAGGAATTTCAGATGAAACCACAAAGAAGTGCCAGTAACATACTACCTGGATAATATTTACTTGAATGGTTCATCATTTGCTCATTTATCTTAACGTACATAAAGTTTACAATATTTTTGTGAGATTATAATACAGTCTACAATCATTCTACCTCTGCAGGAAAAGGTAATGAGCAAATGCTTTCAGTATTTGTGTTCTCAGTTTATTCTTATTCTAATCCACAGTTATAATTTTCCACTTCCTCATACTAGAAGTGTCCAGCAATGCTATTGTTTTCATTTTATACTGGTCTCCTACTTCCATATATCCCTTACTTCACAACACCATCAAGTTCTGATGTTCTCCAGGCCGCCTAAAACAAAGCAACCTCAGCCCACGGAGTGTATCCCTACCCTTCCACCAGGTTTTGTCAGGGAACCAGGGCTCTGCCCTGCCTTGCTGATTCCTGTGCATCCAGCAGGGACTGCTGTGTGCAAGGACCAATGTGGGGTGGGGTGGGGAGATGAATCACATCCCCTCCCCCCTCGGTTTACTCCAAATCCATTCAATCCACATCTGGAATGACAAAATCACTATATCAACTACAGATACACATGAAGATGGAGGTGAGGAGTGAAAAACTAAGTCCCAGGATCATTTCAGATCCAGAGGACACAGGGCAGTGAGATCATCTATAGTGATAAACAGTCTCAGAAATACATCTACAACGTTTCCACTGATGGAACAAAGTTCACAGTTCAGAGATGCAAGTGAGATGTCCTCCAATTCCACTGGGAGAAGGCCACAGAGATAGGGCAGCAGTCCTATGATGAGCCAGACCAACCATTGCCAGTGCCTATCCCCATAAAGAAACGTGTCTATGGACATTGGTTTGGAGAAAGGCTCCCAATGCCACAGATCAGAACTGTAAAGCAAAGAAGAAGCAAAATGTCACAGGATCTGGGTTGGAGAAGATGACCAGTAAAAACGAAGAGGCATTAAGAGAACCTAAACATGCAGGAACTGGCTACCTGGATAACAAAACACAGGCTATTCTATTCCAGGGAAACATGTCCTCAAAAGGGGAAAGGACATTGTTCCAGAAAAGAAAAGGAAGAATCCAATGAGCTAAAAATTGACCAAAAATGGGCAATGAAAGAGGATTTAGAGTGACCAGAGGGAGGGAACAAAGAGAAGGGTAGTGGGAAGGAACTCCCTGAGAGGAAAAAAAAAAAACACAACATATTGCAAGTGATCACAACTAAATTAAAGCTGCTACTACTTCTTGTGAAGAAAAAATAAAACATTTAAAAACCTTGTCTAACAAAAGCATAAATTCTACTGTGGATTTATTTTATAATGATCTTATGGTGATATGATTCACATATCAAAATATATACCTTGTTGTGTAATCATTGCTAGTAAATAGAATATTTTATCAATTTCTCCTCAAACTCTATACAATTTAAGCATCACTAACCATTCCTTTGTTGCAAACTGACCCTTGAAACCAGTAATTATCCTTTGTTCCTCTGGATTTGCTTATTTTGCATATCTCACATAAAACGAATCATAGGAAACTGTGAAATCAAAAACAAATGAATGTACAAGGTATTAGAAAGCAAGTTCATATCACTAACAAGCACAATGTGTTCAGCTTATCAAAATAAGTGTTTCACTAGTGATGGGCTTTACATAAAAAAGTTGATTTTGTATTATTTTTCTTTCTATTACTTTGAGTCTTCAAAATAATCTGTAATTATATGCTCTAGAATTAATCAATAAAGAACGGATACTGTATAAACAAAGCCACATATTTTGCTGAAACCTTAAGTTTATAATTATAGTGGCAATTGACTTATCACTCATTGTGATAAGACTCTAGTGGGAAAACTATAAACTTCAATGGTTCCATGGCACAGATGGTTGTTGGAAGATATTTCTTTTTGGTATTTCTTATAACTTTATATAGTATTAAAATATTACTATGTGGTTGTTCCTATGATAAGTTATTGCTCACTAGGCTAAACAAAAGTTTATTTAGTCTGTTGCAATTTATTCATAGATAGAAAATATAAAGCAAATATTCTTAAAATATTTAAGAAGACATTTTTAAATTCTAAGGCTTATTTATATTTTAAAATGATCAGAATATTTCATGGTAAATTTAACTATATATAATCCAGTTTACATTTTACATTGTTTTTCATAATAATGCAGTAACTGACAATCACATATAATGTAAAATGTTACATTACTTATTTTATTGTTTTAAGTTTTCCATCATTAAATTATACTTTGGAGGATCAAAAAATAAAACTTCTATAGAAGTGTTTAAGTTTCATAAAAATGCAATTCATTTTTTGTCTGGTTTGTTTAGCTATATCAATAAGTTATTTGCCCTTTAAACTATCAGAAAGAATTAATTTTTGAGTACAATGAATTAAAAGGTTTTAGTTTGCCTGATCTGAACAAAGATGAATTTTTAATAGAGTGAATTAATTAAGCATGTAATGAGGAATAGAATACATAATATGTCTAATTCAGATAAATAACAAAATAACCCAGATCCTAAAAGAAATAAACATCATCCATCATAGACACACCTTAAATTATGTTTATTGGAAAATATTAATGGCAACAGATATAACAGAATGTTAGATGAATTCTATTGCTGATTTTGTTTCACAAAATTACATTCCATTTTGACCCTCATCTGTAACTTTCTGTGGAGTAAATCTTAGGACATTACTCATTTTTGAAGGTGCTAATGTACCATAAAGTATTTGTATTATCATTAGACATACTATCTATGCCAGGTGTTACATGTTCTCTGCATCTGCCCTGAAGTTCATTTAACGGCTTATAAATCTTTATGACCATATGATGTGTTTCTATCATCAGTTGCATTCTTAAGAAGATTTTGAAACATATAGTACATGATAAAGTTTATAAAAATTAATATATGCATATGAGTATGAATGTATGTTTGCATGAAATGTACATAGATACAAATGCATGAAATGAAATTACATCAACATGGAATATGGTATTTTGGCTTAATATCTAATTTCTACAAAACAAATCACTTTATATTTCCTATATTTAGTTTACTATTCTACAAACTTGGCTATTTTCAAGTAGGCAAGTAATAGCGTCTTTTATACTTTTTCACTGTATGATCATAACTAAACTGCAAATCACTAGGCATTATAAAATGGGGAATAGTACTTTATTTTAAACATTATATTCCTTAGTCACAAATACACTATACAAAAGTATAATTATTTTAAGTCAATATTTTAGCAAGTATATCAAATTAATGTCTTCTGTGCCAATGAATGAGAATTAGTTAATTCTAACAATTTAAAACTTGCTAAAGTGAGACAAAATAAAGTTTTACATGATTCAATAATTCAAATACTTGAACAAGAAGCGAGGGAAAATATTTGATTAAAGCATTTATTTTCTAAATAAAAAATACTTCAATGACAGGATAACCTGAAAATGAAAAGAAACTTAAATTCTATTTTAAATATGAGACAAATACTGATTACCATGAAAAATGTAATTAATATTTTAATTACCTTTAAATCTGTTTTAAAAACACTTACCAGAGTTATTTTGTCATGATGTAATAACCTGTGCCTGATACACTTATTGAAAACTCATTTTTGGAGAAAACCCATACCAGTTGTAGAATATCTATGGTAGACTTGACTACACTTTTCCCTCTTTGTCTATCTTCTTCTCCCTTTCTAAGAAATAATCTAATAGTTCTTAACAACACAACTTAAGAAACCATCAGATGCATCATTGGGATGTATAGGTTAGATTTAGGCAATATATTTACTAGTTTAAAAAACATATATATCATTAGGCAGGGCATGGTGGTGCATGCCTGTAAGCGGCAGCCTAGGAAGCTGTGGCCGGGGCCAGGGATTTCGGGGGCACGTAGCAATAGCGAGTTCCAAAAAAAATATAACTGGGCATGGTGGCGCATACCTGTAATCCCAGTTACCTGGGAAGATGAGGTTGGGGATTGTTTGAGTCTGTGGTACCCCGGGCAACATGAGCCTGTGGTTCCACAAGCAAAAATAGTGAAACCTATTCTCAAAAATTAATAAACAAATAAACAAACAAACAAACAAATAAATAAATAAATAAATAATATCTCCATCATTAAAGCATAAACTCATAAAGTTTTAGGATTTAAGTCAAAATGAACACAGTCTCTTGTAGTTCTCTAAAATCATTCTATATTTAGGTTACACTGATGGTCTTTATAGACTTGAGGACTGAAATAAAACTCTACTTTCAACAAGTATAGCAGACATTCAGAAAAAAACTTCAAAAACCAGTATTATTCAGTGAGATTATTTTTCTATCAGATATTGTTTATTAAAAATAAGAGGCATGGACTCAATATGGCAATATATTGTTATAACAAATGTCTAAGTAAAATGAATATGCGGTCTCTGTTCTTTCTTTGATAAGTAACTTGTTTTTACTGAATTAAAGTGAGAAAAATCTGACATAATATCTCCCTTAAAACACTTAAGGAAAACTGCTTTTCAAAGTGAATTTGGCTTGTATAACAAAATAGATTTACATTTGTAGGAGTGAATAGCGTGAGTTCTAATTACTTTCTTTTAGTTTATTAAGATAATACTTGAAATAACTCTATGAGACAGGTAGAAAGTTATGCCTGATTTAACTTGAAGGAGTTGAAGCAGAGAAATTAAAATAAAACAAATTAAAAATATATAAGAAACTTAGTAAAAGCTACAATCCAGGTAGTAAGTTTGCAACATCTATGTATATCATCAAAACACTCTATAAGCTTGGAGTGTATAAACAATATACCAAACACACATATTGTACATTAATAAAGTTGTAACCTTAAATCTCTCTCAATACAAATACATTTCTCTTTCTCCATTTTTGGTAATTATGTCGACTCACTTCCCTTTTATTAATAAAGAAATAGATATTATGATATATCTATATATAACTGCATCTATATATCTATACTTTTATGAAGTAAGGAAAATAATTATAATGATTATAAGTATATAACGATTATTGATTAAAAACTCATTTCAACTGTTTGATAGAAACATTTGGCAAATGATGATAGGTTTTGTTAAAAATTGCTATTGATAACACTTGAACTTCAACAATGATGAAGGAAATTTTAAACTGTTGTTTATCTCTGGAATCTTTGGTTTCTGGATTTGTACTTTTGTATTACATTGCTTTTTGATTCCTTGATGTTACTCTTTTCTTTTTATCTCATTGTATGTTGTGAGAAGACACAGATGAACAAATATATAGTTAAATTATCTTCCTATGAAAAATGCAAAAAAATCTAGTATTTGTCCTTAGAGTGAGATTGTTGTTCATATAACAAGCACTGTTGATGTGGCAAGATGCATATATATCTACTTGGTGAATTAATATCACAGTTACTATCATATCACAGTTACTATCAAGTGCACTAACTATCTGGTTATACAAACACACACACAGACACACATACATATATATACACAAAGAGATTCTCTTGGAAATATAACATGAATTACTACGCATAAATTATTACCAAATTGTGATTAATGGCACAATAAGAGGGTTTCAGATTTGATATAATAAAAATGCATGTAATTTCCAAAAATGTTAAATGTCATCAAACTTCAGATTAGGTGGGCAAATATGTAGAAAACTGACTTCTCAGGATACAACGAGAATAATAGGAATACGTGACTATAGTCCCAGAAGAGATTTTAATTTATTTCATTTCTTTTTCTTTCTGAAATGTGACTATGGTTTGAGATAAGTCATGCCAAATAAAAAATCTTGTATTTAGTGTTTGCTTCAAATGTAGTATCTGTATTTTATGCATTTCCCAAATCATGAAGATTATGTTACACTTTCTTCGGTTAAAAGATAATTTTTTTGTAATTTGGAGATCTACATAAAATAGATTCTCAGATCAACTCATTATTAAATATCATCAGTTTGACCACTACAATAGAATTCTAGAGCTAGAGATCACAAGTGAAATGCAGTGATTTTAACTACTTTGCTTAACATTATGACATCATTTCGTTACTGAATAATTTTTCAGTATCAGGAAATGTCTGCAAGGTTCATGACAGAAGATTTACTCATATTCTGTGATTACTGAGATTAGTAATTCTAAGATGGCACCTAGATAATTTGGAGAAAATCAGTTTAAATAAGTGTTTTCATTATGCTTTAATTTGACTACATTAGCATCACATTAGTAACATAACTTACATAAGTTTCTCAAAATTGAAAGTATCTGTTTTGGAAGATAGATCTCTGTTTCAGACAGGATATCAGCATGAAACAGAAGGCAAAGTCAAATTAGAAAGCCTAAGGGACTATTTAATAAAAAGAATATTTTATGAAATTGTGAGCAGAGTATATCCAATCAGGAAGTATTTTATGATTCTGGTGAGTTTATAACAGCAAAACTATTAACACTTATAAAACTAAAGAAGGAAGGAGGATAACAATTACCAAAACCTAGAAGAAAAGGATAATTTATAAAGAACAGCAATATCTAATCACAGAACTCAACAAAAGGGTAAATCTGCAGAGGAAGAAGAGGTTTAAATGTTCTCACATTACTTTCCTGCTTCTGTTCCATCATTTATCATGCATGTAGTTGATAGAAAGATTAGTAGTCAGAAATGGAAAAACTAGTAATGTAGACAAAGTAGGGGACACATGTAAGCTATGTACAAGAGTTTGACATTAGATAAAGAGAAGAAATTAAGTTGGCCATAAATATAGTAAGAATATAGTAACTAGAAAATTGGCCATCTATTTTATAAATATTTTATGGTAGTTCTTTTGGTAAACTATTCAGTGAACTTTCTTTGTATTTATCCGATCAAAGTTGACAAAGTTTTGGGGTTAATATTGCTAACAGCACATTTCCAATTAAATACCAATACTTTATGATACTAATACAGTAAAATGCGTTAAAATTGGGGGGGTATGGTTTCATGGAATAGATTAAATGTCATTATTAAAATTAATTATTTGTTGAAATTCATTTGTACCTTATGCCTGATGACAAGTGCAGCTGGATATCATTTTCATATACCTTGCTGATTTGCAGCTATTTATGGGTACATTTCCTTATTTTTTATTAAATCAATTTTATTGGACAAATTCCTTTATCTTTTGTTACTTTTAAAGAAGCTTTTACACATTGTGAATCAACACTTATCCATTACAAGTATTTCAAATACTATGTCCTTTCACATGGTTTATTTGTTAAATTTGTTAATATAGATCAGCTTATTTTGTGATTTATACTTTTTATGTTTTTTAAAGCAAACTTTTTTCTATATAAATTCTTAAAGATGTTTTCTTACATTTTAAATATTTTCAACATATTTAATTCACATGTAATTTGCTTTTGACATACTGTAACATAATGTTTACTTTCATTTTATCCTTTATGGTTAAATATCATCTCTAGTCGCATGCTGAATTAGTTTTATACTGATCTATAATGTCAAATCCATAACAAGTATTGATCTATGTAAAGACCTAGTTCTTTGCTTTTAGATTTGTTCTATTGATAACATTTTTATATCCTTTGGCCACAGCAATATGTGTGTATAAAAATTAAAAAGTATGTGTAAGATAATAAAAATATATGTTTTAATTTTACCAACTTTACTGAGAGAGTGTTAACTTATAACCTTGTATGAGTTTAGGGCATAGACTGATCATTTGATGTATGAATATATTGCAAAGTGACAAACACAGAAGGTTAATTAACACTCCCATCACTTCACAAGTTTTTTTTTTTTTGTTTTGTTTTTTTCAGTATGTAAAATTCCGATACCTTTCAAGTTATTTACAAATCTGTTGACTATATTATTCATGCTGGATAGCAAATCTCCAAAGAATGTTCATTTGAATTTTAAATTCTTGGGCCAGTATATCTCCATTTTCTCTACCTCTCAGGTCTTGTTAACTGCTATTCTAATCTATTTCTATGAGTTTTCTTTTTTAGATTACATACATAGGTGATGGCATACTTTTTTTTAACTGTACCTATTTATTATGTGTATCATTTCTTTGCAAAACTGCCTTATCTACTCTTCAGTGGATTAATCAGATTGTATACCTACTTTTGAGTTCTATAAATTTGTCTCATATTTTTGAATTTTTCTATCAAATATACATATTCTTTGACTTTTATTTAATTTATGCTAGTAATTTATCTCATTCTTTATGTTGCATTTTTCATTTTGTGTATTATTTTCTGAAGCAAACTTTTTGTTTGATGCAATTTTATTTGCCAATTTTTAGCTTTTTTTCTTGTAGTTCTGTTGTCATATTAGTTAAAAAACAATAATTGCCAAGACCAATGTCAAAAAAATTTTACCTTGTTTTGTGAGTAGTAAAGAATATAAACATTTTCCTTTTTCTACATTTTGATCCAGTTTTCCCAGTATAATATGCTGAAAAAACCTTTTCTCTTTATCAAATATTATTTAGCTATCTATGAAAAATCTTAGAAGTTTAGTAACAAGGTAGATATGGGAAAATCACATCACAATACTTTTAAGAATTACTGAAAATATATGTAAGATACTTGTTTTGTTTTATAGATCCATGTTTGATTAAAATAATAACCCTTTTATCTGTTTTCTAAGCCCACTTATTAAAAGGAATTACAGATGTGAAGCTTTGGAGTGGTTTGAATTATTTGTTTTCATTTGGAAGGTCTTTATGTGTCTTTTCGAAGGAATAAAGGTTGTTTTAAGCCCATTGATCCTATCTTGCTAATAAGAATTCAGACCATATTTCTAGAAATGCAAGCAACAATTTAATTAACTCTGTATTCAGTAATCACACCATATACCAATAGGATGCTAATACATATACACACATCTTTATGAAAGATCTCTGACCATGTCAAAATTTATCTTCAGCAAAATGAAATGCATATTTTTACCCTAACATACATAATTTTACTTTCCCTGCTAGATACCCATCTGGAATTGAAAGAGATATTTATCTGCTATTTATTGTTTTGTATAAAACCTCTAGCTATTTATTTGATATGAAAAGATAAAATTACATACAAATGCTTTATTTATGTAGGTCCTAAATAAACTGACATCGAGTAAAGAATAGAGCACAATTCAGACTATAAAAAGCATTTTTGTAATTTATGCAGTTTTACAAAGAAAAAAAATTTACTTTTAGTCAGCACTTCCTTTCTCCTTTTTTGCCACCCTCCATCCTTTCCTTCATTCCTTCATTCTTTTTTCCTTCCTCCTTTTTCTACCTGTTTTCTTTTTCCTTAACCCATATATAAGATGAAGTGGATATTCTTTAAAATAATTTATAAATTACACCCTAAATTTCCTTTCTTCCTCTAACGTGCAAAATTAGACATAATAGAGAAATCAGGACTTACTTATTTTTAAACTAGGAATGGCATTTTGCTGTTAATATTATACTAACTCCTAATAATGAATTTGATTTCCCCAAATTGATGAGGAAATTGCTGATTATATGAGGTTTCCATATTTAGTAAAAATGAATATTAATATTGTAATATGATGAATTGCTAATATGGGACATTGAGCTTGCAATCAACTATAAAATATCTCTCCTATGAAAGACAAGAATTTATAGCAATAATTTTGGAACTCAATTCCATTTCCAATGTTATGTGTAACAAAGGAATAGAAATTCAATAGCTCTTTCATAGGGGGAAAAAGGTTTTTTTCTTTAATCATTCTATTTCTCTATTTTGGAGATATAATTTAACTGTATGAGCATTATTAGCATTTTATTTTAAAATAAAATGAACAAAGGAAATAGAAGAAAAGATTACCTATTTGGTGATATAAAAAAATGTCTATAGAGAATAATGTAAACTATGTCATTTTTAATTAAAAGTCATTGTTAATTAGTAAATGCTATGTTAAATATAGCTACTTTTCAGTTAAGATGTTCTACAATTGTGTATTTTTTAACAGTAAGGGAATTATTGTTTTAATTATATTTCAATAAATAAATAAAATTTAAACAGAACTGCTTATATCGGACATTAAGGTAAAGTTTTAAGCTTATGATAATTAGCAAGTATGATGTATACAACAAGGCATGCTATAAATTCAATCCAATAAAATATCTTTAAAAATATATTGCTAAGGTATCACAAAAGACTAATATTCCGGTCATTTCTATGCCATATGTATGTACCACTGTCTTTGAGTCACCCAGGTATTGCTAGAGCAATTGAAACTTTGCTGTCTGCTGCTCATTTCATTGTGTGGGCTTTTACAAAGATGACATTAGGTGCAAAAGAGATAGACCAACCAACAAGTCAAAGGGGAAAAGAGCAACACTTTTAAAATGCAACTTCTGCCACCCTGGTTCCCTCAGGTTTGCACCACCTGTGCACAGCAGTTGCCAGTAAAATGCAATTTAACAGAGCTTTATTTACAAGGAAAATTAACAGGGAAAATAAAAATTCCTTAAATTCACAAGTGGCCAGTATCTTACCCCTGTCACCATTTTTAGTCCCAAAGTTCCCAAAGACATATGTCCATGTATCTTTGAATGTGTGCCCTTTGCCCCTCCAAACCTGAGGCAGGTACTCTGCAAAGTCGAGTCTTTTGCCAGCACCTTCTCTTTGCTTCTTCCCTCTCTAGTGTTCCCAGCAGCTCGCTTCTCCAACGCTCTTCAGACTTCTTGAACAAATACTGATGCAAAACACAGCTTTCCAAAACCCTGACTATCTCCAGGACCCACTCCAGGTACCTGCTTTCAATGCCACTTTGCTGCAGTGCCACACTTTCCACAGTGGCTACTCTTCCACTGACCACTCTCACCAAGGCCAATGTCACCATCATCTCATTCTTCCAGGGGACTTCTGCCCTGTCTGGTCACTTGGGCGAGCAGCCACTACCATTTGGAATGTCTCTCCCTTCCAAAAGTCTCTCTCTCCAATCTTTATTCCTTTTAACTTTATCTTTCTTCCCCCCTCCTAGAAGCCAAAAGCTCCAATTTCCCTCTGCACACCCTCTTGGTGATATATTTTCCTCTTTTCCACCTGGGATTTGCAACAAAGTAAAATAATCCTTATCCTGTGGGCCATCTTTTAGCTCTATGTTTTTCAGACACAACTAATGGAAATGTTTAAATTTTATGAACAAAGACACTGCCCATGTTGGTGTTGTGGCTTCAAAGGCAGAATTCATATAAATTTTGCCTCCAAACCTGAAACTTCCTTGCTAAATTTGAATTATTGAAGAAAACTTCCCAATTGTGGTAATGAGCATAGTAAGTAGAGAATCTAAGAGGGCAACAAATACCCCATTGAAAGTAAATTTATAGCAACACATAGTGGTAAAATTCCCAAGAACCCATGACATAGTAAAAATAATGAAGCTGACAAAGAAAAAACAAATAACCTAAAAAAATACCAATTAAGCTAACATCATACTTCTCTGAAGAAATACTGTGGGCGAGATGATAGAGTAGCATATTCAAAAGAATTGAAGAAAACAATGTACAGGGCAAAATACTTACTCTTGCAAAGCTTTCCTCCCTATATGAGGAGAAATAAAGGCATTCTCATATCAACAAAATCTTCAGGAATTTTTAACACTAAATTCTCCCTTCCAAGAAATATTAAAAAGAGTTTCAAAGTTTAAACTAAAGAGAGGAATGATTATAAAATCTGAAATTGAAAAGAACTACAAAAATACAAATAAACAACAGCAAAATACCTCCATCTATCAACAATAGATCAATGAACCAAAGAACTGAACCTACCAATAAAAGTTACATTTTTATGTTGATTTATGAAACAGAACCCAACCTTCTGTTGCCTCTAAGAAATGCATGTAAGTTCCAACGATAAAAAATAGACTGAAAGTATTGCATGGGTAAGCAATTCTACAAGTAGACGGCCACAGCAGTCTGTGCCTTTATGAAACGAGGCCGAGAGACTAGGAAATCACTTGAGTCCACTGGTTCAAGACTCGCCTGGGGCAACATAGCGAGACCTAGTCTCAAAAAAACCACTGGGCATGGTGGCACGCAGCTGTAATCCCAGCTACCTGGGAAGCTGAGGCTAGGGATCATTTGAATCCGTGGTACCACGGACAACGTGAGTCTGTGGTTCCCAGGGCAACAGATCGAGACCTAATCTAAAAAACAAACAAACAAACAAACATTTCTACAAGCAAGCAAATGCACCCAAAGTAAGTGTGGGACAGCCAGTCTTACAGTGGATAAAATAGGCTAGAAGTTAAACTAAGGATGAATGTTATATAACGATCAAGGGGACACTCCATTAGAAAGACATGTCACCAGAAGGAACATCAAAATATATTAGACAGTAACTTTCCAATATGAAATCAGTCATTGAAATAAATAAACATTGTAAAAGGAGACTACAACACCCAACTCTCACCAAAAGTCAGATCAGCAAGACAGAAAATAAAGAAGGGTATGATTGCTCTGGACAAAGATCTTTACCACATAAGCATAAGAGATGTTTAAAGGGCACTGCACCCTAGTAAGAATTATTAAATGCATATGGATCATTCTCCAGAATTAACCACATATTGGGTCACAACAGTATTAATAAATCTATTAGGATTGAAATCATACCAACTACATTCTCTGATCATAAAAGTATCCAACTAGAAATCAATGCAAGGAAATCCTCCAGTACCTGAAAGCTAAACAGCATACTACTTAAAGACCATTGGGTTAATGAGGAAAATGAAAGGAGAAATAAAAATATAAAATTCCCTGAGACAAATGACAATGACTGGAACTTTCCAGAAAGTGTAGAACACAGCAAATTCAGTACTAAGAAGGAAGTATATGGCAGTAGATATCTATATCAGCACAAGAAGTAATAAAAAGAGGGAACCTAGTCTCTCATCTCAAGGAACTAGAAAAAGGAGAGAAGGAAACAAGAAGAAAGAAATAAAACTAACCTTTAAACTAAAACTTTAAAACTAAAGCAGAAATAAATAGAAGTAAAAAGACATTTCAAAAGATCAATGAAGCTAAGAACCTATTCTTTGGAAAACAGACAAACCCCTAGATAGATTCACAAAGAAAAAATAGGAGAAAACTTAAAAATGGGATCATTAATGAAAGAGAATTTTTTTAATTCAAAGAAATAATTTTAAATGTTGAAGGTATATATAAATTTTTAAGAAATTTTATTTTCTCTCTACTTTTTTGAAAATGCTTATTTACTAAATATATTGTTTCATTTGTTGTTCTTCATGTAAAACAATGTTAACTGTTGTCTTCAAGATCTAAAATTATGATAATTAATGGTTTCCTAACATTAACATTTCTTATCATGGCAGTGATATTAATTTTATTCCCCTTTAATGTGAAATTAATGATAAAAAATGGTTTGGTTTTATCTATTTTTTTTTTCTTCTTTGCATACATATCTCATATTGGCAATTATGGTCCTCCCCCCTCCCTTTCCTCTGTTCTCCTAACTCCTACCCCCCATCACTCTAGTTCCTTTCTCATTGCCAGTTGCTCTTCATTTTCTTTTTTGAAGCAGTTGCCCTCCTGGGTGAAGTCCCACATTTCTGGGACACTGCAGACCAGGTTGACCAGATATGCAGGAATAACATTGGAACCAGTGGCCCATATGAACATAGAGGAAAACCTCCTGTCATGCTGGTTTGTGGAATGGTTCTCCAGGCTTCTTCATTGTGGCATTTTCTGTGGTGGAGGAGTCAGTCTCTTTTTCTCTGAACCCTTACGATCTCTGGTTTCAGTGTCCCCTTGTTTTTATTGGCTGTCTCTTCTGTTCATTTCAACATTTGTTCCACGGTACTGTTTCTTACTCTTGTAGCTATGGCATGTGGCTTTGGGAGACCATCTCCCAGTGATTGATACAGGGGAGTTCACCAATAGGGCAATAGCCACACTCAGCAGATGGTTGATATGGCTCATCTCTTCTCTCCTGGTTCACAGTTGTCCATGGGCCACTGCCACTTCTTTGTGGTTTTCCTCCCCATTGGGACTCCTTGCACACACTGAAAGTGTCTCTGGATGGGAAGTTTAGTCCCAGACCAGAAATGTTGTAGGTGTTGCATAGTGACATGTCTTTACTCTGGTCTTACACAGTCCTGTATCTCAGAGTTATCTCTTTTGGGGCAGGTGATAGATGTGTTCAGGGCCTTTATTTATTTTCTCCTCCAGTACATTTGTATCTGGGCTGTTGCTTTTCTTTAAGATGAAGACTGATTGAGGTGAAAATGAACCAGAGTGAGACCCCCCAAGCACACACCCCTGCCTCCAAAGTTTAGGAGCTGCCCCCTCCCTATCCCAGAGGAGGTAGGGGGAGGTGTCAGAGCCTCAGGGTTGCAGACAGGGCTGCTAAGTCACCCTAGCTTCCTCCAACCAGGAGCAGACCTAGCCCTTCACCCAGAAGAGTGTGGGAGCCTGAGGCCTCCAACCTCCAATTCTGGATGTGATGCAGTGCTTGAAAGAGGATGTGCCCTCCTGGAGAAGGTAGTGGTGGGGGGGGGGGGGCGGTTTGCAGCTTCTTTTTTTTTTTTTTTTGGTTTATCAAATGTCATCTTTGCATACACTGCCATATTTTTTTCTGGCATCCTGAATTTTTTGAATTTCTTTCAGATCTGATTCTAAAGAGATTATTCTCCATGATATGTTTTTCCTGAATATGCTTTGCTTGAATGGATAGATATCATACTGAGCTCTGTATGAAAAACTCATACAAAAAAAAAAAAATTAAATAGCCAGCAAGATAAGTTCTGATTCTTTAACTTTTAAAAAATTCTACTATGAGATATAGGGGAAGATCCAAAGACATTTGCAAATCAGTTTTAGAAATGTAATTGACACAAGTATGAGGGATGAATGCAGTGATAGAACAGAATGATTGGCAAATAAAAATCAGGTTTTCTATTTTGTGATAGAATTAAATCATAAATTGGGCTACAGGACTTTGAATCAGGTAAAAACTTATAAACTTGGCATGTTAGGAACCTAGGTATGGTAAATGAGTGAGAAGAGTGGCTTTAATACAGATAACTTAGAAATAGTTCCTGGTCCTATTATACAGAGTCAGAGTGGGAGCAACTGACAGTGACTTTATTGAATAAATAATAATTGACTTCTTTGGTTTAAATCTTCTTTACTGTTGATCGATTGGTTGTATAATGTGAGGATAGGTAAAAAAATAAGATTTCAGAGCTCCTTCCGAAAGTTAAGATGAACATTACAAAGGGTCATGGATTGAAGAAAACAATTACAAATCGTCATTTGTCCTAATTTTTGAAGAATTATTTAAAATCTTTTGTCTAGGTTGAGAAATATTCATACAATGCTCTTACTTTTATGCAACAAATGAAATGTTAATCAAATTTCCTTTTGATTATATTCTATTTTCTTTTTTTTATCTACAGAATCTTAAGGGAATCATATTTCCTTTCTACTTAACATTGATATTTATAGAACAAGATTTCTCTTCTACCCAATATTTATATTTACCAAATAAGAGACGTAAAATGCCACAAATTTATCAGAAAATAAAATTAGAAATATGTCAACCAAAATTAAAATTTTGTTTTAATTTTGAAGTGAAAATACTGTGAAAACATAAAAGGGATTCGATGGAGGAGACTGCTGGAGCCAACAGTGTTTTTGCTATTTATTTTATCAATCTAGCAGTTATTATTCAATGAAACAAATTCAGAAATACGTGGCAATCAAGGTTACTAAGAAATATAGTCTGTAGCAGAGATAGAATACTATCCATCATAAATTACTCATGAGAATTTCTTGATAACATTCATGGGGTATGCTTTCTATAAGTAGATATACAGGAAAGGCACATGTAAAATGGATTCTGTATTCAGAGAGCCAAAATTTATTCCTGGCTTATCTCTTAAAAAATTCATTTAATCATCCTGTTATTTGGGAATATTTTCTGAAAAGTAACTTCTGAAAAGTAGTAGGAGAATATGAACATCTCTCATTGTGTTGTAAAGATTAAATAAGTTAGTTCAAGTGGAGTCCATAGCCTACTCTAACTTAACATTATTAACCATTACTAAACATCAGTTGTTACCTTATGTCACAAGAGTTGGATTAAAAATTTAGATACAGCCAGGCACGGTGGCTCGTGCCTGTAAGCTTCTGCCTATCAAGCCGCCGGGGCTAGGGATCGCGGTTCGAGTTCCGCCTGGTGCCGTAGCGAGACCTAGTTCCAAAAAAATAGCTGGGCGTGGTGGTGCACGCCTGTAATCCCAGCTCCCTGGGAAGCTGAGGCTGGAGATTGCTTGAGTCTGTGGTACCCCGGGCAACGAGAGCCTGCGGTCCACGGGCAAAAATAGCGAGACCAAGTCTCAAAAGAAAAAAAAAAAAAAAGTAGATACATATAAAATCCAGTTTTTTTTTTTTTTTTCATGTTGAAATTAATAAATTATCAGTCTCTCTAGATTGGGAACATAATATTTAGAACCAAAATGTTAAGACCTTTGAATATTGAGGGCCATGCTTATCCTAAGAATTAAAATGTTATTGCCACGTAGTAAGCAACAAAAGTTACTTACAGAGTAAGTAGCAAAAGTAACAAACTGTTACTCAAATACATATTTAAATAAAATATATGATAGGTGAGTATGAATAAGGAAGAGGGCAAAATGGGCTGTGGTACCTATGCTGCCACACACACAATGGCAAGATCACTTAGACGCAGGGTCTGGTAACAGGATATATTTAGAAAGTAACACTGGGAAAGGAAAATAGTTTTTGAGGCCATAATGGCCAACTATCTCATGCCAAGTAGTATCTGCAGTGTTCAGAAATCCCATATCAAGTTTGCTTGTGAGGTGAAGATGAGGTGACACTGCAGTGGTCCACAGCAGCTGTCTGAAGGCTGGACTGGATGTTGACTTGACAGTGATGAATTCAACAGCAATAGGAGAGAGTGCCCAAGAAGCAGAGGCTGTGGTCAGCTCAGTTATTGGAGATTCTGTGCCAAGTCCATGCTACTTGCAAACATGTCCGAGACAGGGGCAGCGACCTAGTCTCAGTGACAGTCTGTGGAGGCGGAAGTCTTAAAGTCCATGATGATCTGTGAAGATCTATAAATGTCTGGTGAATCTCATGGATGTTCATTGCTCAATGTCTTTCTCTTCAGAGCCTGGGGGGACAATCTTTTTCCAAGGTCTGATGAATGCTTCGTCTTCAAACTAGGTTCCTTGAAGGAAAGGAAAATAGTTTTTGAAGCCACAGTAACCAACTAGCTCATGCTAGATAATGTCTGAAAATAAAGAAGTCTCAAACAAAGTTAGCTTGGGGAAGAGAAGGTGACGCTACTGCAGTCAATACCTTCTTTACTGAAGATGGTCCAAAAAATCTTCCCTCTCTCTTCAGAGACCAGGAGCAGATTGAATCAATCTGACCCTTGCTCTGCCGTATAACCCTTTCAGATTCACCCACCGGACAGATCTGATTAGACTATTATCAATCCTAAGCATCTAACAGGATAATATAACAAATCAGCTCATTTTTTTTTAATTTTCCAGTTCCAATAATTCACTAATGAAGTGAGTGTAAACATCATTGTTACCTTTAGCCTGCATCTGATTGTTCACTTATGAAAAGGTGGAAAAGCCCAACCTGGACTGCATTCAGGTCTGGGCAGGCTTGTGGGCTTTCTAAATAGAGAGTCCATGGCCACAGCCACCATCACTGGGACTAGGAGATGGGGAGCATTCACAAGTGTTTGCTGAAGCCAGCATGCTCAACTTGCTCAAGTACAAATTTACCTTGCCCTGGGGCCTTTGTGGGATGCAAGGTTTGGTAACACTAACTCATGAATTTTTTTTTCAATGATAATGGTACATAACACATATGCATATTGTGCATTTATGCATAACGCAATGATAAAAGTTCAATTTCCTCTCACTATATTTTCATTAGGAAAAGCAACAGAAGAATGTAGGAATTTCCCTCTTTTCCTCTGCTAATTCCTGTCAGGACTGACACTCATAAGACATATATTTGTTTTTGTAGTCAAATATTTTTTAGTTATTAATTCTTTTAGATTCATTCCTAAATGAATAAATCTCCAGAGAAAGAGCAAAATAAGACAGTGAAGAGGACAAGGAATGCAGAAATGTGTATTGAGCTGTGTGATTTTTGTAATTAATAACTTAGTAATTAGATTTTACAACTTTATTATTATTTTCCCTGTTTTGTATTTAAATCTGCATACACATGTGAAAACTATGATTTATTGGACAAAGTGATACATAATTATATGATACTGATCATCTTGAGAATAGATTTAATATATATCTGGAATTTAATCAGAATATATTAAAATCATTAGATATCATCCACATATTGTCTTTATATTTGAAATAACTTTTGTTCTCTCTTAAATTAAAAAATATATAACTATGTAATTAAAAATAAGGGAAACCACAGTGTGCTGTATAGAATGGATGTTTAAAAGCCATTATTTTAAAAATGAATGCAAGGAGTACAAAATTTTGAAGTGCTAAATTACTTGTGTCAGAGACTGCCAGCTGAGATTGGACAGGACTCATGCTGTGGGATATGAACAAAACTTCATTTCACTATCTTATCTGGCTTCAGAACACTGAGGGCAAAACTGATATGCTGGACACCCAGAGAGCAAAGAGTAGCTTCTCCATTTGCCCAATGGTTACCTTAAAAAATATTCCTTAAAAGTTACCAACAATGTATGGGTAAATTCTCTGCCCCCTATTATCTCACAAGAACTAATGTTTAACTCAAATTTTATCACCTTAACTATTAGTCTTCCCTAGTTAATTGGTGATAAAACATTTTTTCGGCCACCCTTTTTTCCCCTTGTCTTAACCCTATAAAAGGCCTAGTAATTTGCCTTACAGTTGCTACCAGCCATGCTTCTAATAGCCCATTTAACTCTGTCAATCTCTCTCATCCGTCCTTTCTCCCAACTCTGCACCCAGCTCTTTACAACTTGAAGTATTTATTCACAAAATAGTATATGTTTAAATAATAAGCATAATAGAAAAGTTTTCAAATAGCATCTCCCACGTGTACACCATTTTACATGTTGATGTATTTAATTACATTTGTCTAATAATGAGCCCAATAGGTTGAGATTCTGAATTTATGTTCTGCTTCCAGACTCATTCCTTCTCAAAATTTTAGTGAAATAGATTTTATCTTGTGTAGGGATTTAGCTATGAATTGTTGTCCACTTACTAAGCATGGAAATTGCATATCCTCTATTTCATCCTTCTTTGAGTTTATTGATTACTTCATCGACTTTTCTAATTTGAGTCTGTCCTCTTTCAGACTATTTTGCATCATTTGCAAAATATACAGTTTATGTTTTATTCCTTCTCTCAAAACCCATTTCTGAAAGGAAGCTTTGAAATATAGCAAATACTTGTCATTGAAGCAAACATTTTAAACATTTCAATGATATAAATTTGTCCATTTTTTTCTAAATTGAATGGAATATGAACTGTTTTCAAAAAAAAATGATACCTTCGCAGAAAACAGTTTGTTGTTTATATGTCATAAATATATGATGAAATTTCATAAAACTACATGTGTTTGTAAAATTGAAAGTTACCCCTCAAAGCTCTTTATACAAGAATACTTACTGTTCAGATTTAATCTCTGTTGACATTTACTATGATTCAAAAATAAAAAGATCATAATGTTTTATAATTTAATATAATCTTCATTTTCTTTATCATACAAAGTAAGAAATCATAATTTTTATTTCATCACTTTTTCAATAACAATGAAGGTGATGTAATTTAATGAATAATTACTTTCTCATATGACAGCAATTTATTTATAATTGAAAAACCCATATTTAATTCTAACATCAGATATTCTCCCACAGGTTGCTACAGATTTTCTTATTCTGGTTAATATACAGTCCTTATTATACATTTTAACTGTATAAAGTATAGACATGGGTAATATGTCTTATATTTTCAGTTTTACCAGAGGTACAATTAGCCAAGGTGTGGTTTTGTGTATGAGATACATATTTCTACATGAGAAAATTTAGAAAGCAAGCTTTGAAACACCTGCCTCTTATAAGTAAATACAACAGATTTCAAAGTAGTGACAACCTTTGTAAATTAGCAATAAGACTAACCCATGCCACTAGGATCTAACATTCCTTAATACAAGCTCTATTAAATTGTAAGCCACGTGTGGATAAGGATTTCTATTTGTTTCAATGTTTTTTAAAATGTTATAATTTCTTTTTTTTTTTTTTTTTTTTTAGACTAGGTCTCGCTATTTTTGCCCGTGGAACTGCAGGCTCTCGTTGCCCGGTGTACCACAGACTCAAGAAATCCCCAGCCTCAGCTTCCCAGGTAGCTGGGATTACAGACGCGCACCACCACGCTCAGCTATATTTTTGGAACTAGGTCTCGCTACAGGCCCCAGGCAGGACTCGAACCGCGATCCCTAACCCCGGCCGCTTCATAGGCTGAAGCTTACAGGCATGAGTCACCATGCCCAGCATATTTCTAATTTCTTAAGCCAGTACTTGAAAATAATCTGTTCTAATCAATATGTGTTGCACTAATTGAATACATATATCATTACTTACCTTTTGCTCTTTAATACTAGCCTGCTTGTTATTTAAGCATTAGATCAAACTTTAATGATTTTAAAAGGAGCTTAGATATTTTCTTCTCAGTGGTCCCTGATGTGTTTCAGCCCATGGTATGTTTTATCTCAAGAACTTGATGAATACATTTAGAATAAAAAAAAAAAAAATCAGCGAATTTTCTTTATAGATTTTTTAACCAAATATTAAAATAGTTTTAAAGGTAGAGTTTAATATAGCATAATACAATGTTTAAACTTTGTATATATTTGAAAAAACAAATTCTATATCAAAAAAGCTGAGACTGTTAAGACAGAATTAGAAAACAATGAAGGCAATACTAAAAGCTTAGGTGGAGTTATTCAGTATTACAAGATGAAGGAATAAGGTGCATACATACATACCATTTATGCTGTACAAAGAGAACAGGGAAATTATATTATGCAGGCTGAATTTAAACGTTTTTTTTTTTTTTTTTTCCCAGATTCTAATTGCTGACAGGAGGTGCCTGTACTAGTTAGATTCTGGGAAGGGACTCAATTTTAAAGACCTTGGGCAAAACCTCCAGGTTGCAGTTGGAAAGTAACCCTTAAAGAACCATTTATTCTTTAGGAATTAGAAGTTTTGCTTTCAGCACTTTTTCAAAGAAGAGTAACTCTGGGGATAAAATTACTCTTGTGGTGCAGGACTGTCTGCAGAGTCCTGCCTATACCTCAAAACAGCAAAGGAAACTTCACCAAATATTCCCCTGTCCTATAAAGAGGTGACAATGAGACTAGATGAAGCAGAGTTCCGTAACTATTCTGTAATAGGGACAAGGTAAAATCAGAGCATATAGGGCTGACTAGCTAAGAGCTAGGGCACAGCAAGCAGACTCAGGAATGAGTGAAGTGCACGTATTTGAAGACTAAGTAAATTGATGCCATTCAAGGAATCAGTATAAGTAGAGAATATTTATGTTCTTTTCTTCCTTATTGAAATTACAGGATATGTAAACCCACAAACCATTGGGAGAAATACAAGTTAGATTGAAAAGAGAAAAACCTAAGGGAAACTTTACTTGAAGGTTGTGGTTTTATATAACATAATTAGAACAAAAATAACATGTGCAAATAGAATAAAAATACTAATCTTTCCTTGATGGGCAATAGTAACTCTTTTGTGATTAAAAAAATACAGAGCTCATGATTTATATTTAAAGATAGAAAAGGTAATTCTTCTCACAACTGATTTAAGAAGTGATTTTTTTCAATACATCAGTAAAACTACTGTAAATACTTCCAAATTCCAATCAAAACTGTTCCCGTGCTTCACTAAAGAATGAAACAAAAATCACCTGAGTACTATAAACATAGATTGGTGGATCCTCTGGAGAAAGGACTGAAAATTTGCAGTTTAAAAAATTTTTGAGCTGATACTGTTATGCTACTCTAGAATACATATTTTAAGAATAACATCCTTACTATATACAAACACACTGTGTGCTTTGCACTGCAATCAAACTCCCAGTGTTTTTATCATGACCACACTTTTCTATACTCTGCTTAATAATTTAGCACAAGAGCCGGTACGGTGATGCGTGCCCCTAAGCGACAGCTTATGGAGTTGTGGAGGGGTCTGGGGATAGCGGTTAAAATCCCACCAGGGGCAACACAGTGAGACCTTGTCCCCAAAATAGCTGGGCTTGGTGGTGTGTGCCTGTAATCCTAGCTACCTGGGAAGCTGAAGCTGGGGATTGCTTGAGTCCATAGTACCACAAGCAATGTGAGTCTGCCGTTCCATGGGCAAAAATAGCAAGACCTAGTAAAAAAAAAAAAAAAAAAAAAAAAAAAAAAAAAAAAAAAAAAAAAAAAAAAAAAAAAAAAAAAAAAAAAAATCAGCACAAGAGGTGGAAGTGTCTCTAAAGCAAACCAATGCCATTTTTATCACTGCAATTATACTGTTGATTAATAATTGCTCAGTGAATCAAAGTAGGTGGGACATACTCAGAAATATCTGTTCTAACTTTAGGAAAGTACTTCCCTAAACTGTGTGGTCATTGCCACTAATTGTTATTAGTTGAAATGGTTAATACCTTACATATCATTGAAGATAAATAAAAGATTAATGGTAGTAAAAAATATATTGTAGTGACCTAGAATTCATTGTGATTTTTTCCAATATGTATGCAATTTATGTATAATAATTGTGCAATTAGCTTACTATATATTTGTGTCTGGAATAGAAAAGAAGGTGTAATGAATGAGTTTAGCATAAGTTCCTTCTATGTTGAGTGAAGAGATATGATCAATACTGATAAAAGTATGTATCAACAAATTATCTTAAGAATTTAGATATTACATGGAATATTAATTGGCGAAAAAAAGGTCCTGATTGTTATCTTTCAGAAAAGACAAATATATTTCCAATTGGCTATGATTAATACATTGTGATATATACAAAAGTGGAGAGTAACACTTTGATATAAGACAAGACTATAGTAACACTTTGATATAAGACAAGACTATAGATCTTAGTCTCAAGGGAATCAAAAATGTATTGAATATCTAACCCTTGTATTGTGACAAACTGACAGTGGAGACAAGCAGAAAATGCAACTGACTGATGTTAAATCCTTTAAAATTTATTCATTTAGCAAAACAGTAAACGTGTATATTTGCATATATAAACTTATTATTTGCAAGACACTATTCTAATCATATGTGAAATATATTAATCCTCATGATAAGCAAATAGGATAAGAATATGATGCACAGCATTTAAGTATTTTGCTCAGGTTTATATGGCTATTGTCTGGAAAAACTGGGACTAGAATCTGGTGTCTAGAGAGGTGTTCTTAATATTGCCAATAAAATTGAGAATACCCTTCCCTCATGAATCTATTACCAGATCTAGCATGAGGCTATTTACCAAATATATGATCCCCTTAATTAAACAGACAATATAGTTTTCTCCTAGGTACTTCTGCATAATTGTTTGCTTTTATTGGCCTTTCTCATTTTCCATTCCATTGGATTTCCTAATTTCTCTTCCTAACCTACTCAGTGGTCCTGTGTCTCACTTAAAGTTCTCCTTTTCTTTCCATTTATTAAATCAAAATATTCTCGAATGAAAACATCAGCCTTCTATTTTCCTAGTTTTCATTAGCAATTTCACCTTTTTTCATGTTAACAAAAATGTTTTCAAAGATAAAAATCTATGTTCCCCTTCCCAAATGTTCATTTTTGGTGTTACCTTGTCATTTCCCCATCAAGATATCAAATCTAATTCCCCTACATCTTAATTATACAAGTTTATAACTGAATTATTCAATAGAATATGTAGAATATATGAGAAGATAACTATGTATTTTTGTAGCATTTTTTTTCCTGGTGGAGAATGGTCAAGACTTTATGGGGGGAATTTAAATTTCAGAGTTAGGATATAGTCAGGAATGAAAGCAGGCATTCTCTTGCCACTGCTGCTTCCATGTATGATTCACTGTGCATGTGACCTCAGGCATATGACATATTCTCTTTAAACTCAGCATTCTTTCTATAAAAAAATAGTAACAATCACAAATACTTAGTTTTCCAAACCTGCTGGACAACTTCACTGGAGTTGTATCAGGCAAACTTAAAATAATAATTATTATTTATATTTCCCTCCAAATTTAGCATATATTCTAACAGCTCAGTTAATGAAAAATAACTTTAGAAAAAAACTAGACTTGACATTTCAGGTTTTTCCTCAATTTTCTACATTTAATCAATGACTTATTAATTCTATTAATTCTAGTACCAAAATAAACTTACTCTATTTTTACTCATAAAGTTATTACTCTAGCACAGGCATCTCACCTATCTGTTGTAAGTTTTCTAAATATAGACATATATATATATATACTATTTTTCAATATATAGAGAAAATTAAGTACTTAATTAGTCATTATAAATTTAAAAGTCATGCAAAGGGAATTATGAAAAAGACAATTAAAAGTGTTCCTCAAGGAATAAAAAATTTAATAGAGAAGACATATCAGAAAAATAAATGAGTAAATTTAATTTTGAAAAGGTCATGCAGTTACTAAGTTCCAAACTCCAGACCTGTGTGAACAACTCTAGAGTCCAAGAATATTTTATTCTAGAATAAAGAGTGCATCCTCATGCTTCAGCTGCTTACATGGTGAAGCAATAAAGACTCTATGTTTAATCTGAACCTACATCAGATTTTGCAACAAATTATGAGACTCAAAGTGGTGAGTACATCAGCACCTAATCCCTGTTGAAGCAAATTCTGTCAAAAGATGCTAAAGAAGGACTTACCTTGATGATTACAGTTATGAAATATGAGCAAATATGTTTAGGGTGGAGAGGAAAACATCTCTAAGGTATTAACTTTACAATGTAGGAAAATGGTCCCTGGGAATGTCTCTAAATATCTTAATACAATTTGCACTCTCTCTTCAAGGTGTTTTATTTAATAATAAATTCTAAATCATAGAGAAACATGAAAATACAAAGCATTAGTTCCAATGGAAATAGCAACAATGCTATTCAAATAACAATACACATTTACTGAGTACTTACCAACGTGATACTTACTCTGCTTCAAATAATTATTTCCATATCAGTCTCATAAAAGTATTATTCTATACTTCACTGAAAATAAAAACAAGTTTAGTCATTCTTTTAAGGTACTCAGTAATAATTTGCAGATCCAATATGTAAATTCAGAGCGAGATGAATAAATTACTCATATGAGTAAAATACTCATAATTAGGTAGTTAGGAAGTAATAAATAAGCCTTTGGGGAGACTTTCTCTAACAGAAATAACTAAGGAAGTTTATCACCACCAATCTGCCATACAAGATTTCAAATTAAAGAAAACTCTTCAAATTTAAATGAAAACAAAACAAAACAAAAAAAAAAAAAAACCCTGCTAATTAGTAACATGAAGATACAGTTTTATCTAACATCAAAACCTATCTAACATCAAAATATAATGATAAATTTCTTTTGGAATTTTGGATATTCATCAGTGTGCCTTGTAATTCTAAGTGAATACAGACTGCTAAGAAAAATGAGATAATAAAGACAAAGTTTAAGGAAAAATTTGGTTTATGAGGATAAAATGCTTTAATTTAAAGAGATTAATATGCTACTTGACACTAATATCCAAACTACCACTTAATCAATGTTTACAATTTATATTACATATACTAGAACTAGCTTCTTTAAAGATATTTAACTCTATGATATCCATTATTTTGTCTTCAATGATTGTTTTTCATATCATCTATATAATGAATAATACTGAGTATCACAAATCCCATACTGTTATCATTATATCCTAAGTGTCAGCTGTGTTTTGAGAAGTCATTTGCCTTTTTAACCATGATCCTCCATTTTTATGCTTTTCAGACATTTATAGCATTAAGTAATGGTTGAGTGAAACAAGATCATTTAAACTGCATTTTATTATGGTGGGCATTAGGCAAGAGTTACCAGCAAAGGCTTTAAAACCACTTTCACGGAATGAAGTCAATCATTGTCAAAACTTAAACACATTGGATAACAAGTGGAAAGTTGTTATGTTTTCAAGAAGTGCATTTCAATAGTTTATCTTTCATTTCAAAATATTGTATTCCATTGCTCATCTTAAATTATCTGAAAAAAAGTTGATATCATCTACTCTGTATGTATAAAATTAAAATAGGAGGAAACACAATGCAAAGTTATTTCTTTAATTACCAAACAAACTCACTATTTCATAATCAAAGTTAGATACTCCAGGGCATGAATTGTACAGCATTAATTCACGCTTTAGGTGCATTGATGGCTCAGAGCCTTCAGTCTTATGCTTAGCAACACACTAGGTATGAAATATTACAGCACAATTCACAGCCTGTCATGTCTTATGGCTTAATTAGGAATGTTTATGATCTTGTTATTCATACTCTATCAGTAACAGATGAATAAAAAAGAGACAAGGGACCATTATATGTAGAATAGCGTCATCATTATAGCATAAGCGGAAAGCTCAAACTGTGGCTTAATTCAGTCTAGAATAGTAGCTGCAGACATAATGAAAATAAGTGTCATAGGAAAAATTATCATAGCACAAATACCGTCCCCATGAAAAGAAATGTGAGGCAACATTAATGTATTCTTTGGTCTAATTACTGGACACATGAATATTTGGGGATATTTACAACGTAGGAAAATATTTGTTAGAACGCAAAAACCCTACATATATATATATATATATATATATATATATATATATATATATATGAGTATATATATATAAATTTCTTCTCATATATATATATATATGAGAAGAAATTTCAATTAACCAATCCTCACAATAAAGGGATTTTGGATGCTTAATACATAAACTTTAAAATCATTTGATTTTATTCTCTGATGATAAAACTAATTCAATGAGACTATACTTCCTATTTTATTTCTAAGATTATCAGGATGATCCAATTATTAAAATAATTGCTAGTAAACTTGCTCTGCTTAGACTTTAAATATCAATATAAAACAAATAAAATATAGCAATTTTTATCATTTTGAGGATATTACACATAATTAAATATGTATGGTTTATATTTATTTTATATACTGCATAGCATTATCACAGATTTAATGGTTTAAGACAGCACATTTTATTATCTCATAGTTTCTTGGGATTGAAGTTTTAGGCCTTCAGGGTGGCTTCACTTTCTGTTCGGTGTTATAAAACGGTGATCAAAATGTATGCTAGATTGAGTGGTTGTCTGGAACTTCATCTGGGTAAGAATGCATTTTCAATGTCATTTATGCAGTTGGAAACATTCATTTACTGAAGAATTATCACCTTATTAGTTATTCACTGAAGGAGGGTTTCATATAGTAAAGGATTGCCATGTTATCTTCTCTTTAACTTGTTTCCAACATGGCTGTTAGTTTCTTTGAGTTTATTATGAAAGTCTAATACATTATCCATGTAAGATTGAGACACATGTATAATTACCTAATAAAGGGAGAAACAGCCATTTATTTTCCTATATTGTATCAGTTAAAGACTAGTTCTAGTTCCAATAAATTCAGTAGGAAAAAAATATAAGATGGCATGGATACCAGAAGGCATGAATTATTTGTTTTTTTCTAATAATCTCTCATTCACTTTATCTCCTGTGTTTCTAAAGCCTTGAAAATTGCTATTACTATCTGCCATTAGTATCTACTTTTGATTATTATTATCTCACTTTTCCAAAGGGGAAAGTAAAATTCAGAGAGTTTTTTTATTTTATTTTTTGCATTTTATGTATAAATGTAAATTCCATAACTGGGGTTAATATGCAGAAGCATTTGCCTCAAAACTCACTGTTCATTTCACCATACAGCTGACTTGAAAAGGGTAGTTTATCATTCTAAAGCAAATGTTAATATGCTTTAATATGTCTAATTATAAGTGATCAGCTACATAGAATTTATTTTGAAATTTGTATGTAGATATCAAAAATATAACTCCAGTTGTACTGTAACCAATGGTTGTTTCCCATTGCAAGCTACAGGCTCACCAGTCTGCTAGGATCATTTTTTGGTTTTAACAGTTACACAGACAGAGACACACCAGTCAGGGCCAGGTAGGGGTTGGGCCGGGACAGCAGTTGAAGTGAGCTGAGTAATCTCGTTGAGTTATCTCATGTTTGCATGGTCTCTTTGCATCCCTTTACCCCCTCAATTCTAGGTCCAGGTGTGCATACTCTCACTTGCACATACCCACCGGGCCACATAGTCATGAAGAAAACAATACCCCAGGTGTTGTTATAGGTTATTAGAGGAAACAGCGTAACTAAACTCATTCATGCTACACCAATATTTTACCAATAAAAGTTCAAGATTTGCTATGGGTTATGTCAAAGTAAGATTGTTTGTTTTGTTTTGTTTTTTTAATTCACTAATCAGGCTTATTTTCCGAAACAAATAAACAAAAAGGACAGGAAAGGCAATGAAAACGCCTGTGGATCTTTCTTAATGTACATCACCATAGCACAACTTCTCAAAGTTTTAGTGAGCAGTTTTTACAAAGATGTGATTAATCTTTATTGACTTCTTATACTCTATAAGAAACAGATATATAAAACAATTTATATGAATAAGCTCATTTATTCTAAAATAAATATTAACCCCATAGATCTGAATATAGTTTCTTATTTTTAAGAATCTGAAACTTTGAGACTTGAAGTAGACAGCCAATGTCATGCATCTAACAAATAATAGCTGTCATTTCAATCTCGCCAATGCAGAATGCCTGACAGAAATTCTGGGGTCATGGAAACTGAGAAGGGTAAGTTATTTATAAAAAACTTTGGACAGCAGTATATGTCAACATCACTAAGAAATTTCAGGCCTAAGTGAGGGGGAAATTATAAAGAAAAAGCAGACTGAAAAGGTAAGATGCCTCTATATCACTTTGGGTCTATTCAGCTGGTCTGTTTTGATTGCTTACTGCTTATCCTTACCACCCTTCTTGTGAGATGTTCCAGTTTCCAGTCTTAGAGATCTGATAACACTAACACAACTTTTCTTTCTGATAAGGATGAGGTGACTCTTGAGGGCAGATTTCTGGGCCAGAGATTAGAAGCTGGGACTGCAGAAGGTCAAATCCCCACAGATCCTCTACTATTCTTTTGATACAGGAACTCAAATTTAATGTTGAGTGATAAACACATTACTGTAATCTGCCTGGATTATTTAGAGAGAATTTCGATTTCTAAAATGTCACAACTTTTGAAAAATCACAACTCCATTTGTCTTACACCCAGATATAACTAAACTGAGGTGTAAGTAGGTATTTATTAGTTTATGAAATTAGTGCTGTAAATAAAAACATTAGTACATTTTGAAATACTGGTATCAAAATACAGAATTATTTTAAATTAAGCATTTAAAAATAATCCATTTACAGGGAACAAAATAAAAACTGGATCTAATTGTTTTTCTACTGATTAAAGTGGTTTCAATATATAGAAACATGAGTTAAATTCATTATGACATTTATGTTTCTGGAACCTTAAAACATTTTTGTACTTACTAGGATTTTATTTTGATGGCTTCTCCATACAAAAATTAGAGGAAGTAAACACTTTCAATATTTCCTATAAGTGATTATTTAGTGATTAGGCAGCTATTGGATACTATATTTTCATTTCTATCTCTATCCAACAATAGGTAAATATTTATTAATTTATATCAGTTAAGAACTTCATTGTGTTATAAGAAAGTTCATTTTAGGACTATTAGTTTAAGATATATATTAAAACTATAGTAAATAATAAAATATCTTGAACTTGAAGTTTAGCAAAAGAAAATTAAATACAAATATACATGCTATTATATAGACATTATATATATAGTGGAATAATGGCATGGAATCAGATGTAATCACATATAAAAGTTTTATTTTTAGCTATAATGTCTAGTGTAGATTTAGCTATTTTTTTCATGTGCTCAGAAAAAACAGACCTATTTATGGGCTTGTACTCATAAGAATGTTCTTATCTTTTAGAACCTACAAGCAAATATAATTAAAAATTACTCCAAGTAAGGTTTCTTTGGATTAACAACACCTCTATTTTATCTATAAGCTCAAGACCCTAATTGTTTTTCCTGGTCCAGAAGGGTCAACCATTATTTATATTGACAGCTGGATATGCTCTAAAACTAGTCTGCTCTGAGTGTTTTTGAAAGTTGGAAGAACAACATTCACTTGGCATTTTCTATGCACTCTGAATTTAATTTCTTTAAAATGTTTGAAAAACTAATTATATACTCAGGATGTATACAATGTTGATAGAAATAATCTGTCCAAAACATTATATATTGAACTTCTGTAATATATTTAACAGTCAAATATAGATGCTTTTGCTTATTTTAAAATAAAGATATATACAATTATTTTAAAATAAAGATCATCATTTTAGTTATAATTAACCTGGGGTGGGTGGTATGAGGAGAACAATACCCAAATTATCTTCTACCATTGATATTGGGTCAAAAATTGGGCAGAAACCTCCAATCAACAAGCCAGAGGAAAAAAGTAGACTTTTTAAAATGCGACTTCCAGCGCCAACTTCTTACCAGATTCACATCACCTGCACAAAGCAGTTGCCAGTCAAATGCAATTTAAACACCAGGGTTTTATTTACAAGGACAATCAACCAGGAAAACAAGAAGTCATTAATGCTACGAGTGGCCAGTTATTTTACCCCAAGTACCATTTAGTGAAGGTCCCAAACATATATCCAAGGCAGCCTGCAAGGTGCAGTCTTTGCTTTTTTGTTGTTGTTTTTTCATTTTTCCATCTTCTCTTTGCTTCTTTCTCCAGTGCTCCAAGCTGTGGCTTCTCCAAGTCTCTTCAAACTTTTCCAACAGATGCTCATGCAAACTCAGCTATCCAAATTCCTGGCTTTTCCAGGTACCAGTTTTCCGGTTAGCTTCCATGCCACCTTGCTGCAGTTCTACACACTCCCTTTACCAGGCCTGCCTTGGGTGGAATATGGTCACCGCAGCCTGCCATTCTGGCATCTGACTACACTTTGATTACTTCTCTGCTGACACTCTCCCACTATGGCTCCTTGATACAACCAGCTCGCTCACTCTTCCAGGGGCCTTCTCCTGACCAGGTCACATGGTCCTGTTCTACCAGTTCGCCATTCTTATCCCCCTTTAGATCCCCCTCTTCTCTTTTGTATATCCCCTTTCTGTGCTTCTTGCCTTTTCTTACGAGTCTTTCTCTCAGACCTTGCCTACCAGGGCAGTATGAATTTTCTACTGTGTCACTATCTCTGTATTACCACTGGTTTATTTGTAGACATCAGTGAAAGTATCCAAAACCTTATGTCTGGAATTAATAACAGAGGGCATGCTTCTTAACCTCTTGTCACATTAGACTAGATGAGACAATTGTAACATAATGTGATCTGATCATAGTCAATTCCTTTACTAATTTAGAAGTTTGATATGTTTGGTTTGATATAAAATGTCATCATAATTTCAATGTCATCCTTTGTTTTTTCTTTGCTACAATCATGAATTCTTGCTTATGCTCATAAGTTGTCTCGTACAATTACAACAAAGATATAAACATTTATGAAATTATTAGGGGCAATGAATTACAGAATAAAGGATTGAAACCATTATCATATTAATTTATTTAGGATTGGTAATTAATTCAGAAGCAATTCATCTTACTCCAAAACTCTTCTTAATATAAATTATTTTAATATTTTTTAAAAAGTGCAATCCATTTCTCAAGTTTACTTGATTTATTTACATACAGAATTATATGATGTTTTATAAGTGTCCTTTAAGAATCACTTAGTTTAGAAAAAAGAGTTCATGTGATCATTCTTGCAACACATGCCTTCAAATATTAATGTTAGAAAAGTAACTCACAGAACAGTATGAAATTATTATTTTAGAAGTGTTTTATACTTCAAAGTTTATTTCAGTAACATTACCACTATAACAATTTTTTTTTCAACTTCATATTTAGAAGCCAATTGAAACAATAGACACTGGGATTTTTAGCACAGTATGAAAGGAATTAATTATGCATCTCCAATTAAGGCCAATTAGAGTCATACTTTCACTCTCTTGCACACCAGGCAAAAACTCTATCCAAAGTGTCTAATAAATGTTAGAAAGTTCATTAACGCTAAGTTTGGACTCCATATCTATTATCATCTCCTATGGTGGTCTGTGAGTTAATAAAATGCAATGGAAATTATCTATTAGAGATGTATAATATCTGATACCATTATTGGTAGGGACTTTAAATATTAAACTATGCATTAACATAATAGTAGTAGTAATCTTTCTAGAATTTTGTAAAACATTTTAGAAAGTTTTGGCTTGAAATTTTGAGCGAAAAAAATTTTAAATGATAATCATAAAGGTTTCATTTAGGAAGTCACTAATTTACTTTGCTAAAATGAGTCAGAACTGCTCCCTGTAGTGCTTGCGAAGATTATAAATTTCATTCCTACTGGCAGATATTATATTAATTATATTGCATATATGCAGAGATAGAATATCTTGTTTTTTCATATTTGCGATGCCCTTATCTCTGTAACATATAGAAGAAAATAATGTTTATTTTGAAAAGCACTTCAAACTTATGTAAATTTGATTCAAAATAAGAGTTGCTACAATTATCCTGCCAATTAATATGAACTTTAATATTAGTTTCCAATATTTTTTACGAACCATAAAAATTTGCTTAAAGTAACCTGTTACTTTCATAGTGTGCTCTCTGTACTTCACGATATTTGAGTACCAATTAGAACAAGGATTTCAAATTAACCTATCCTTTTATTTATTAAATCTGCTTGTTTCCTGAAGAAATGGATTTTAACTAAATAAACACATATTATATTCAACTATAAGTCTCAAATTGAAAAATATTAAATAGTTACCAACATAATTAGGAAATCACTGCACATTTTAACCTTTAGGATGCTGCAGGCATATAGCTATGCAAAGGTAAACTTATGGGCAATGTATTTGCTCCAGTACAACTCAGTGGAGAAGAGCAAGACTTTCATGAAATGTCAGAACAATTGCAAAAGTGCTAGAAGGTGGAAAAATGCAAACAAAGAAAAATAATCAGTTTATTATTTATTTTAGCTCACAGCATAAAAAAAATAGATTGGAATGATTGATCATATGTACATAAGTTACTCAATGCTATTTCTCACCAAAAATGCAATGTTACCAATTGAATCATTTCATACTCATCAGTATGAGTATAATTAAAATACCAAAATTATTGAGAGAACAATACATTACCAAAACTCTCCTGTTAAGAGGATAAAATCCTCTTAACAACTTTGAGAGTCATGATGACAGTCACTTAAAAAGCTAATGTATGCACTCTACCTATATTATAGAACTCTTTATGATTAATTTATTTCAGTCCTTCTTTATTTAACTTGCATCAAACAAAAGAGTTATGAAATAATGTTCAATGCTGTTTTATTCATAAAAACCCAAACTGGAAGTAATGCAAATGCTTATCAACAGAAGAATGATATGACATTTTATGTATATAAATTAAAAGACATTCTACTCAAGAGTAAGTAACAAAATATAATTACAAACAACATGAATGATTCTCAGGAACATTACTTTGGGGAAAAAAAGAGACAAAAATCCATAAAAATGATTAAATGAAGTTCAAAAAGAGACAAACTAGTTTATAGTAATAAAAGTAAGAGCAGCAATGATTTAAAAGGTTCACAATAGGAGCAAGTTGAAAGGGATACAAGAAAAATTGCTAAATTGATTAAGCCTCTCTTTATCTTTATTGCAATATGCCAGGTATATATTAATCAAAATACATCAAACTGCATACTATAAACTGCACCTTATTATTCATGTAAGTATATATCAACAACACAAAGATACTTAAAAGTTATGTCATTTTATATTTGCCTAAGCAGTTTTGTGATACTAAGGTGTTAAGAAGTATACAAGTTCAAGAGATTTTTAGCCTATTGTAGTGTAATTCTGCAACTGTTTAATGAAAGATGGGAGAACATACCCCCAGATCAGAGTTGAATACTTTCATTACAAAAGGCAGGATGAACTGTATGCTTACATCAATTTCCATACTTTCTACCTACATAGGAGGCATGTGGATTACCAGTTAGATAGATGCTACACATTCATCATGGGTTTATGTGAGAACTGAGGAATCCTAAGCCTAGGAATCTTTACTATCTAAGTAGGCTACTAAGAAGTCTGTCAAACAATGCCTCACAAAGATACAAAATATTATTCTGCTCAGGAACAATTTATCCTTTATCTTACAAAGAGATACTCATCTATCTTCCAAGACTATCTTTTATACAAACCACCTGGAAAAAATCATTATGCAAAAAGGTCATAGAGAATTCTTCTCAACATGCAGGTATTTTTATTTGAAGATAATTACATAGGAAAGTACTAAATCATTCAAAAGTATTTTTTTCAAACATGTGTTTTAGTAAAATAAATCATATTCTCACCATTCACCTATTCATACAGATTTCTAGAAGAAATATATTTAAAAAATCAATATTTTCTGTCTTCAGCTTTAAAAAAGAATAGGTTGTTTATAGTTTTTATGCACATTTAAGAATGTTGACACCAACAGTGTTAATATTTATTTTGAAAAAATGAACTTTGCTAAATATGTGATTATTCTGGTTGTTGGTTGCTGTGGTTTACTGAAGTAATAGTCACACATTGATTTTAGAATTATATTGTGTGCATAATAGAGTAAGTTTGATTCAGAAAAATTTGTTTTTTTTTTCAAATGTAATGAAATTATCTTTATTGTAGCAAGGGGTATAAAACCTCAACACCAAAACAAATTGATTTTTTGGCATTATCTTTGAGCAATTATACCAGCAATCTATAGAACAAGTATATAATATGGAAGTAAAGAATGACAAAAAAATTTTCATTTTTGGTGGGATATGTGCTATCTTCCTCTAAGAAAGAAATAGCAAACTAACCAAGAAAAATATTGAATTCCAATTGTCACTGAAATTGATTTTCATTTTTACAATTTTAACATTGATTTGTCAATCATACATTATTTTATAAATTTCTACCTTAAAAATGCATTTTGATACTTCATAACTTGTGTTTTAAGAATGTATCGTGCTTAAATGGAGTAAAACTGTAGAAAGAGAAACAATGTCAAATTAATTGCAATTTGAAAGGCATGAGAATAATATAAAATAGGTATTCACATAATGATATATTATTCACATAAAAAGGAATGCAGTGTAGTATCTGCTACCCTGCTGATGAGCCTCACATATACTGTGCTGAGTGAAAAAAAATACAGGCACAAAAACTACATATTATATAATTTCAATTATATGAATGTGCATGAGGAGTATCTACAGACAGCAATGTACATATCAGTGGTTGACTGCAGCTGAAAGTGGAAAGAGGAATGAATTTTGAGTGTGCCTGAGGTTTCCTCTTAGGGATGATGGAAGAATTCAGAAATTGAAATGTGATGGTGATGGTGATAGTGATGGTGATGATGATGATGATGATGATGATTGTGCAACTCTTAGTACACTAAAAGCAATTAAATTGTGTGATTATAGGTGAATTTATCACTAAATTGAATGCTTCTTCATGAACTAACAAAATGGAAATTGAAGTTAATTTACAGAAAAAAAGCAACAGAAAATAAACGATAAATAATGTATACATTCTGTGATCCATACAGTATCACATGAAAGGGTCTCACAAATTTTGAGAAAGTGGATAAAAAAATAAATATGTTCTCAGATAAAACTTCATCAAAATATTTTGAAATTTAAGTAACTAAATAAAAATTTCAGATTAAAAGCACTTCTTCTTGGTGCATTTCACTGCAAAATAAAACAAGTGCTTTTAAGTTTATATAAAGAACTCCTCAAGCATGGTTTGCATTTTTTATTTCCTTTTGATTTCCTGCTCCTCACCATCAACAAATTGTAGAGATTGCTTTATCTAGCTATTAATTGTATAGATTTCCTTTCCAATTCTGGCTTCTAATTCTTGGTTTGTGAGGGTTATTCTGACTGTGATCTCCATCTCCCTCAATACCTCCAGTTATCATTAGAAGCTGTTGATAGTTCAAAAACTTGGAGGGGCTAGTTTGAATCCTCAACAAGACATGAGCCCTTGGAGATATTTAGAGTGTAATAACATGCATTTCAGTGAGAAAAAAGCTATTTTTGACTTACTGTGGAAGAAAAAGATAGCAAACAACAATTTACCTAGAGTTTCCAGGAAGGATATCTTGTCATGAATGACAGTAACAGCTCCTGAGAATAAAGTCACTGCTTCTGGCTTTCCTGAGTCTCAAGGAGGATGCCCTCTCCAGGGTGACAGTGGCAATGACTTCCGTAAAGGACACAACAGTCTCACTCTAGAATATGCCTCAGGCACTCACTGTCTACTGAGCTATGAAAAGGAGCTGTTGGGAGGGGAGGACTCTATGGAGGGAATGCCACTTCACATTTAAAATCCTTTCAATTTCACACTATTGCCCTTAGGAAAAATCCAAACTAGAGCTGACCTCTATGTACCAGGTCCCACTTAATTCACATTACCTTTCTTTCCTTTCCTGCTTATGCTCCAGATACATGAAACAGTTTATAATTCATGAAAGTATTATGCTTTCTGAATCTCAGCAATTCAGACTATACATTCATACCATCATACACTAGATGATAATTTTTTTAGTTGTTTTGTTCCACAGCTTGTAAGCTCTTTCGGAACAGGAGAAAAGGAGACTGTTTCTGTTCTGCTTTTATGTTGTTAGTTCATGACAAATAGTGATGATAAAGAACATTAACTGACTTAATAGATTAATTTTCATACAAATAAAAATAGCAATTTAAATTAGGAACCGGGTTCCTAGACCTTCAGTCTCCATGAAGAGAATTATAATTTACTGCATTACAAAATATGTGCTGAGGCCTTCTCTTAAACAAAACTTCTTCCTTCAGAATAAAAAGGCCCTCTTTATTATATTTAAAGGGTTGTCACATGTTTAATATTGAGCTTGTATTGAGAGCGAGTTTCCTTTCTAAATAGTTTCATTTGCTCCTTTAAAAATTTTACCCTAAAATGTAATTCTTCATCCTCATAGACCTCTGGAATCATCTTTTTGCTATGTGCTTTCATCCTTCTCAATCATATCATTATAGTTATAACAATAGCCAACAAAAGTGAAACAAAGGGGGCTTAAGCTTTGTGAATGTGATCATGCACAATTCATACTTTTGCTGATTTCCTAATATTATTGGTGACTAAGATGGACCTAAAGTGCCCTCTAGAAGAAGCAGCAATATAATGAACTGCATAGAAAAATGTACCAACCAGAGTTAGATGAGAAATTCTTTATCTTTTAGAATTGTGTCTGCCACTGTAATGCTTGGTACTGGAGGAGATATCTGTTGATCCCATGTAGTCCTGGGTGAATAATCTTTTATTTTATTTGTATACACACACACACATATATATGTATATATATGCTTTCATATATGTCTGTAAAAGGAAAAATAATACAATTAATACTACAACATGTAGGGGCAGTATCAAGTATTACATTAGAATAACATCACAAAGCAAAGAATTTTGTAATATGGATATTATATTTCATGAGGAAAATATTGAGCTGCATCCCAGGCAGTGAAACAAAATAGCTAAACAGAATATCAGATCAAGTCATTGCAAAAATAAAAACTCCAACTCTAGAATTTCACAATTGATTACAAAGATCACTCACATGAGTAACTGACAAAATTTTGATGTTTATAGTGCTCAAAATGTAATCAACAGTTTATATTATTAAACATGTATCTTCCTTTTAGTTTTTAACAAAGATATTATTGAAAATTCAAATTAACTTGATGTCAATGTCAGTTGAGTTTTTCTATTCACAAATTTCAAAATAATTAAAAAACTCTAGTTTTCAAATAAAGCAAATATCTTATAAGCAATTCAGATGCCACTAATGTATGTCAACCACAACGAGATTTCACATTCTTGAAAATATATTCAAGAGTCTATAGACTAGAAATACACTCCACTAGATTCATTGCTTAACTTCCTCTGTACCTGCTTACACCTTTCCAGAGCAACCTCCTTCCCTGACATATTTTGGGCCATGTGATTTGTTCCCTTGACCCTGAGACATTAACTCCAAACTACTTTGCAGACCTTTTACCTACGTATACCATGGTGCTTTCTGCTGATAGTTGTTGAATAACAGAACTGACTCTTGGCCATTTTTAATGTCACTTAAATTCTTAAAAAAAATTGTGAAATAGGCTTCTGCAAGTAGGATAAATAGGGAAAATCATTTTATGTATGTGTGCTTTATTAGCTAAAACTGTGTACTATTATTTTATCTATTCATAAACTTTTCATTCAATGAATTAAGTTCATGAGTATTATAAAAGGTAAATGGAAGCAAAATCTATTTCAACACAATGAAGATGTATTTACATCTTCTGTATCAACAACTCCTGACAAAAAGGAAAAAAAAAAGGCACTAGAATAGTACAAATAAGCAATATTGGAACACCATCATCCCTTTAGTTCATTTACAATTCATTAAAAAGCATACAAAAATCTATGTGCATTTTTAAAAATTCAATGATTTTTGAAAGGAGGATAAAAAACATACTGCCTGAGAGGTTAGAATCAAGAAAGATGATATCTCCTGGCTTGTTCCAGGCATTGACAGAACTGTGATGCCTAAAATTAAAATGTAATCTGATATCTGCCAAAGACTCAAATACTTCTCTTTATGGTTTGATTGGATTGAATTATAAACATATGCTAACAGTCAAAGAAATTAGTGGCTAGGTACAGTCAAACAAAAGGGAAATTGAATCATTATTAGGCTTAAAAATGTGGTGTTTTTAACACTAATCGCATGATTGTTTATCTATGACTGAAAACATACTTAAGATAGAAAGAATGGATTCTTTCACAAGAAGGTGATTTCTACTCTGAATTGAAATCTTGGATCATTACCTTAACATTATAGTTTGTATATAGTATAAGTAATATGTGACAGACGTGTGTCATCCTTTGGATTGAGGAGAAACATTGTACATTTGAAAACTATATAAGCAGCACAGAGACTTTCTATTATAGCTATTCAACTTTATAAAGAACTCCTCCAAAACCACTAGCTAGCAGATAAAGCTTTTTTTTTCTCTTGTGAGTAGGACATTATTGTCACTGAATAATAGAATGCAAGATAATTTATCATTGTCAGCTCTGACATCTCCTGTACAATGAAAAAGATCTGTGACTACTGAATAATTTGTAATAATTGAAAAATAAACCTTAGAAACTGCTTTAAAATGCCATTATACTTATTTTAATAACACAAAGCATGATTTAGATTTTGAACTGACTTTTCTCATATTTTACGCTATTTTCCTATTTTTTAACAAGAGAAAAGCATTGCCAATTTTCAACTTTGAGAAAAATCTTTGTTTCTTTAGGAATTTAGCTTATACCTACACATCAATATAATTTCAGAAATTTTTTTCTTAAATTTTGTGAGAACAATTAATCTTTTACCAAAATGCCAGTCATTATTCACAATAGAATACAGTTCTATTCTCTGTAACTGCAAAAATATATGTCAGTGACTACATTTTTAGTTATTTAATCATTCTACTCAATTATAACCTTTCAACCTCCACATCATATATGAACTTTTACTAGCTGCTAAATGATTGTTAACCTTAGCATTCCCCTCAACTTGACTGAAAACTTTTTCTTGACTCTTGTCCTTGACCTACCTTTTCTTAGCACAATTACTTTAGAAATGTGCAATTATGAATTTTTTATCCTTTTTAGCATTAAAATGTCTCCAACCACTTGCCAGATTATCAACACAAGAATGCCTTTTTCACGGCTCAGGAAGCAATCCTCTGAATTCTGATTATCCAGAAGGACACCTTATCTCCCTGTCTCTATGGGAAAAAGATTCTGAACTCATGAAGAACCAGCTAGCAAGCACAGATGGTTTGATACCATAAACCCATATCCTTCTTAATATCTTCTAATACTTTTTCACTCGTTCTTTCAATGCTTAAAACACCTACAACATATGCGAATAGAGTTGAGATCATTCATTCTCCCTATTACAATAAATTTTAATAAAGTCTTCCTTGCCCTTTTAATTTTTCTGGAACAAAATTTCCTTGACATAGCTACAAATACATAGATAAGTTGGAAATTAGTCTCATTGTATTAGTATGCTAAGAAATATATGTGAATGTTATGAATTTAAAACTAAAATATTGCTGCTGAAATAATGAAAATATCAATGTGGAAGCAAATTTAAAATGCATTCATTAGAAGAGAACTAGCATTGCCATTTGAATTTTCCTATGTATTCAAAAAATTTTCTCTGTTCACATTGAAATCTCATTTTAACATTTGCCTTATCTTCTTCACTGATTTGACTTAAAAATCAAGCATTGTATATACAATAATTATTGCACATAGATTATGTCCTGAAGAAAAAAATGTCATCATGTTCTTCTTATTCTATTTTAATTAGAGATCTATAAAAATATATTTTCCTATCTTAAATCATAAAAGATATAATATTGCAGTAATTCTTACATTCCTAGTGACATTTATTATTGTATCTGGATAATATGTGGCAACATTTGACACACTTTTGTTTCATAGCCAATCATTTTATTCACTTTTGTTTCATAGTCAATTTATTTTAGAAATAAAAGACATGAATTGACAATTTGTTTCATTATAACTTTTCTTACAAATAATTTTATAAAATGTAGCTCTGTATTGTGACTAATGTATTATTAGATATTTATGCTAAGATATAAATAGATTTGACCCAAGTAGCTTTGAACACAAAAACATAGATTTATTTGTTTGATATCAATCTATATTTGAAGATATCATCAAATCTGTTTTTATTTATGAAAAGATAGAACTCCCTGGTAATATAAAAAATGTATTTTTGTAAAAAAAAAAATATTTATTGCACAGCAAAGTTTTAATAGATGAAGTAAACTTGGTAAAATATTTTTAAAATCAAAGGAAAAGAAAAAAGAACATTTTGTATATTTGATAAATATTTCAAACATGAAATGCACATATTTTTCTATCTTATTTGTCCAATTTCCTTCCCTCCTTTAGTTGATATATTTGAAAGGGAAATCTTGTACTCACTCTTCTTTTGGTGTTCATTGCAATTACTCAATTAGATTCTGCTTAACTTCTGAAGTCTACATTTCCCAAATGATTATTTAAAACTTCTTAGTAAAACCATAAACTGGGTTCACAAGAGCAATCATTATTATTTCTTAATAAAAGATATAATCTATTTAGATAAACTTTTTTATTCCTTTCACATTTCTCAAATAAAATGATTGTTTGGAGAGGAAACACTACTCTGGGATATGGCAGGGGGTGGGGTAGGATGGATACAAATTTAAATTATAAGGTTCCCATCACATAGTTCCAATATGCTTTGGAACTGTTGTGCCCTACAGTTGTGTTCTTTATAAGTAAATTGATACCCAATGAGATTTGGTAATCAAATAATTCATAAATGTAATAAGCACAGTATATATGAAATTGCATAATTGAGCTTCAAACCTATTAGAAAGGAAATAATTCATTTATATACATAACCAGGGCACTAGAAAAAAAACTGGACAAAAATATTTTCTTTATGTGCTTATGTTACAATGGAGTAAAATAAGAATTAAAATGATATCCAAATCAAACTCTTCACAGTAAGAATTAGCCATGTGTATGCTCTTTATCTATCTGACTTTTTACCTCCCTCCATTTTTTTTTTTTATGGAAAGATGCAGTTTCTATATCAATACACTGTTTCCTCAGTGTGTGTCAGTTTGGGTTATTTTACATAATTTAAATTTTAGGAAATGTTAGTTTACTCTTTCTATAGAATTATACACCAAGAACACATTTCTTTCTATTCTCTCTTTATACCTTAGATATAAATACAAATGAAGTCTTTCACCTTTAAGTGATTTTTAAAGTTTGTTATAATTTCTATATGCATTTAAAAATTTAAATACATAGATTATTCCATCACTAAGCTTTCTGTGATTCAGATTTTATACCTATTCATTGTTATAAAATTATACCTATGCCTGGGAATTGACATTAGCAAGACATATTAGAATTTGAGAATGTGAAAGAGTGTGAAATAATTTCTAGTGAGACATTTACTCTTTTCTTGATATGATTTGTTTTGGTTATGTTGTATGTTTGCTTCCTTGTTTCAGACTTTTAAATTAAATAAAAAGTCTCAAAGCACTCAAGTAAATAGCTGGGTATGTTTAGCTCTTTTGCTCCTGTGGAACTTAATACATTTCTGTTAGTCTGATATGGAATACATCTACCTAAATGCAAAACCAGAACTTTATACTTGATTATATTAAAATACGCATAGACAATAGAAAGAGCTGGCCACCAAGAATTTCCAAATTTAGTGAACCTAGAAGGATGCACAAAATAAAGATGCATTTTACCAGAACTGTTTTTGTTTTTTTTTTTAATTTGTAGTGTCTCTGTCATTCATTCTATTTCTTTATCTCTATGAACATTTTGGTTATATATGCAATGAAAATATCAAATTAAAAAAAGACAATTTCCAGTGAGTGGAATATGGAAGAGGATATTGCCACCAACTTAGCTTTAGTGATAAGGATAAGATGGGGAGATCACAGTATAGAAAAACCAGATTCATCCAAATAAAGGTAGAGCTTGTGTTGACCTCATTATATACTTCATCATTAGACAGAATCTCATTTCATCCAAAAGAAGTGTTTGGGGTTGTAAAAATGGAAGGTGGTTATAATCATAAAGAGGGAGGGACAAGGTTATTATCAATAAAAGAGAAAGAACATTTCATACAAAACCACCTTTTCATAGGGGAAGGAAGGGCATCTTGCCATTCAGATTATTTCTCTAATGCTGACCAAGAAATTACAAATTGTTTGACTTTAAATTCCATTCTTGGAAGGTGCTTAAACTGCAATCAAGTTTCAGCATAAATATTATATTTTGGGCCTGCTTTTTCTTTGTAAAGCATGTTACTTAAAGTTTTATATGAGAAATCACTGTGGGTCAAATAATTATTCTAGGCTTAACAAACATTATATAAAGAATATTTATAAAGAGAGTTAAATATTCAGCACATCACTGTAAAATTAGAAGTAAGACTTGTGTGTAATTATATGTGGGTTGGTAGTTTTATAATGAAGGTTACAGACAAAATATGTTCCAAAATATTCTATAACATCATTAATATGTAATCATCAGTTTTTATAACTACTCATCTATGACATCTTTAACAATGCAGATAATTGTCCAGGAATTAGGTGTTCAATTACCTTTTAGACCAATAAAGAGGTAAAACTAGCTTGGTCTTCATTATTATTAAGAAGGAAAACTTACTTTTCATTTTATTAAAATACTTTGCTTTAGTATCAGTGTTTTAAAATGATTTTGATCAAACACTAATTGACTTAGAAAGATATCATCCAATTAATGCAGATCGTAAAATAACAGTCTGGATCAGGATAAATGAAAACATTGAAAATTTATAGATTTAGCACTGAGTGAATGTGCCATAAATCTTTCAAGATTTTACACAATAAGCATGCTAAAACAGTCAACTGAGATCAAAAGTAGACATCAACAACAAAAAAAAATGCCTTATATATGTAAGGGATTCTGAGATTCAAACACCATTTGATTTATACCTCTTGACTACTCATAAATAGATACTTCACCTGTCTACCCATATGAGGAAGATATTATTGAAATTCACTAATTTGAACTTCTGCTAAACTTTTTTTTTTTTTTTTGTAATGACAATGCTGTGATCCTTTGAATATCCATGTAAATGGAACCATGTTTGGGCAGATAAAACTAAAATTCTTTCAAATCAAATTTCGTATCAGTCTAAGTAGTGAAAAATTACCATTCCATGGAAAATAATAACTCAATAAAATCTATTTGTATCACACAAGGAAATGAGTTTCTGATTTAGTCACCTTTGTTTGATTATCAAATCTCTATAGATAGATAGATAGATAGATAGATAGATAGATAGATAGATAGATAGATAGATAGATAGATAGATAGATAGATAATCTAAATACCTAAATCTTGAAAATACTTTTATAAGTAAAATAGACATAAAATGCATTATTTGAACAAAGCAACTCAATAGGTAATGATATGGATATTTTTTCAAAAGCACTAAAACATATTATATTAATTATAAACATATTTATATTAAGTAAAAGGCTTAATTTCATTTAATTTGCTATAGAAAATTATGACAAGTTATTATCATAGACTTGGACATTTGGATATTTGGACCCTAGGGATCCATGTAGATGTGAAAATTATTTTAGAGGAGATGAAGACGGCATGGAGGAGATCAGTAAGCAAGCATTGTAGAAAGAAGTTAGCATCACTTATTTCCACACAGAATAATTCTGAATCGTAGAAGGAGAAGGTTAAAGACAAAAACCTAACGATAATGTTTAAATGGGGGTGGGGTAGTTTTCTTTATTTACTTTCTTTGTCCATAAGTTTACACCATGAGAATAAATGATATTGGGAAGTATAAGGCATAGAGGAAATATTTCTAAATATTTTGTACAAGATAGATAATACAGATTACACGATGCTTCTTCAGGACCAGTAACTCTGTCTTCCTTAACAAGGATAATGGCAGCAGTGAGATGCAGATACATTGAAAATGTTATGCACACTTTTATTCGATGAATAAATATATTTTGTTAGATTTAGACACACACACCTCCAACTGACTAGACTAAATAAGTGTTTATAGACATATCCAATTCATATTCAATTTACACATATTCAGCCCATCCACAACATGATGAAATAGAGAGGCTGGGATCAGCCTCTCACCTAAAAACACTTTACAAAGGACTGATAATGATTCTTAGCAAAACCTAGAATCTTCAAACCAGAAATAGGATATCAGCACATCTCCAAGATGCCCAAAATTCAAAGAATGGGCAAAAGAATAGGAGTAATTCTCTGGTGGTTCAGAAAAGCCCAGCCCACCAACCTGACTAACTTCTCCCCATCCAGATTGGGTTCCTGATTAGATCTCCCCATACACACCCCATAGCTGGAATCTTCAGAAACCCCCAGGTGAGTAAGGTAGACCTCAGCATCAGGGACCATCTCCATAGGAAATGTATCCTGTCTAGGATACATTTATTTATGTATTTATGTGTTTATGTGTGTATTTATTTACTTGTTTGTTTGATGGCAACATATCAGTCAGAAATAAAGCCCTTTCACACTATCTAGTGAACAGGTGCAGGGCACCAGTCTCCAGCCTCAAGTCCCAAGTCCCAGAACAAGCCTCCAAGGGTCCAGGACACAATTAGCGCCTCTTGGGCATGAAGAATTCTCTATTCTCTATTCAGACTACTCTAAGACAAAAAATACCATTTGAAATACCTTATTCTACAAAGATGTCCTTCCTTTATGAGGGAAAAATAAGGATTTTTTTCAGAAAAAGAAAATCTTCAGAAATTCATGACTAAACTCCACTTCAAGAAATATTACAAGAAGCCTTAAGCTCTAAACCATTATTACATCCATTGATGATAATAATGATGATACAAAGGAATATGATAAGCTATGAGGGGACAGAAATTTATCTGTAGTTGTAACTATGTCTAGTATATAACATAAAAGTGTGGTGCTTATTATGGAAGCAATAGTTGCTTAAGGCTGCTGCAAAGTACTACTGACTGGATGTTTTTAATAAAAGAAATTCATCTTTTCACATTTCTAGATACTGGAAGCCAGGGATGGTGACACATGCCTGTAAGAAATAGCTTATGGAGTCACTGCTAGGTCTGGGGATCGTGCTTCGAGTCCTGCCCAGGGTAACACAGTGAGGCCTAGTTCCAAAAAACAGCTGGGTGTGGTGGCACGCATCTGTAATCCCAGCTACCTGAGAAGCTGAGGCTGGGGATTGCTTGAATCTGCGGTACCACCGGCAACATGAGCCTGTGGTTCCATGGGCAAAAATAGTGAGACCTAGTCTCAAAAAAAATTTTTTTTTCTAGATACTGGAACTTTGACAATAAGATTGGGTTGTGCTGGTTTCTTTTGAGGGTCATGAAAGAAATATCAATTCCAGGTCTCCTTGACTTATTGAAGATCATTTTTTCCTCGTAACATCACATTATCTTCTTTGTACACATGTTTATGTTCAATTTCTTCTCATAAAGGCACCACTCATGTTGAATTAGAACCCACATGAATGGCCTCATTTAACTTTGTTACCTCTGTAATGAATCTTTCCAAATGCAGCCTTTTTGAGTGTCTGAGTGACAGGAATTTGAGGGAGGGTGAGAGTCCTAATTCATCCTGGAACAATGAATTATTGTTTTTGTTTTTTCTTTTAAATGTGAAAACAGAATTCATTCCATCAAAAGTGTTCTAATGTTTTGCAGGGCGTTGATACTTTATATAGAAATGCATTGCATTTGTGTCTTTAGTAGTGTTGTGTAGGAGTGAGTTAATGGAAATCACTTATCAGAATGCCTCCTCTACCACTTCCTTTAAAATAAACTACCTATTTTCTTCCAACCTGTTAAATTTAAATCTATACATTGATTCGGTGTTGTATAATATACTGAACAAATGTGACCTGTGAACATTATCTTAAGAACATCATATTTTTCCTTAATGTTTATTCTTGTTTATGTTTAGAGAAGAATCTTCCATAAACAGAAGTTTAGAAAAATGTCCTTCAAAACAGTTAGCAATCTGATTGCTTTTGCTTGACTTGCTCAGATTTCAATGTTGTTCACTGTAATAATGCTGGATTTTGATAAGCAGCTTAAATATGAATCACAGAGACTGTCAGTGACACAAAGAGTATCAGACCTATTTTTAACAACAAATGAGATGTCCAGTAAAGGTATATGAAGGCACTCAGCCTGTCAAGCATGATAGGATGAGAAATAAATTTGTTTTCATGTTTTAAGAATCAAAGCTTGAAAAGAAAGTGGCTAGGCAAAATTATAATTTACATGTTTCATTATTTTCAAACAGTTTTTTTTAAATTTTCTGATATTAACTATTTTTTAAAGCTGAATTAAATAAATGAGTCAAATGTTTAAAACTTTAATTTGGAGGATATGTAAAAATGCTGAAAATTTCATGTAAATTCAGTCTCTAACATTTGTTATTTTGTGAGCTTACTAGCTAATCAGTCCTTTTTTTTCTAAGATTTGGCTCATTATGTCCTTTCTGGAAAAATTGAGACATTGGGATAAAATAATTGCAGTTATAGTTTAATGCAATGGTCTCATTCTAACATCTCTATTAAGAATAGTATACCAGAGAGAAAAAACTGAAGAAACTGAAGATAAACTGATTATTGATAAAAATAACCCTATTCCTTCAATCATCCCAGGCATTTATAAACCTTTGCTGGAGGTCAGAAGGTAACTAACACTAAGAGTTTAGTTAAAAATCTTTGGTCATTAAACATTTTTAACATTTGAAATATAGACCAGTAACAATATTCATTTTTCCTGCAGGGTAAAAAAAAAAACAGATAAAGGTTATTATTCTCACTTTTTCAAAATAGAATTCATTATCACATTCTACTCAAATGGATCTATAAGAACACATTGTCCATCTCACCCAATCCAAGAATCTAGGAATTTTCAGATTTTTATTCTTTTATTGATAAATGAGAAAAGCTACATTTGAATATCTACTGGACCTCCAACTCTTAAGGATCCTATTCTCAAGAGCAACCAATCAAGAAAGTCAGTTGAATAATGAGTCTTTTCCTACAAAGATAAATATTAGCAATAATAACAGAGGAAATATATATTAACAATGAATGCTTACTGTTTGAGAAAAGTGAATCTATATTAGATGATCTTTAAAAGTCAGTGATATCTGGGATCATGAAATTATATTATGGGATTGATATGTTATATAATTACTATCATATCCTCCCATAACATCTATGCTTCTTGTAACCACTAGAGATAATGTGCTGAGGTCTGAGGTGATATAATTCTTAGTGAGACAATAAAGACCATAATATTTTAAAATGTGCCATGTTTTAAAATAGTAAAAAAAAGTTATACATTTTATTTCATGCTTTCTCTCTCTTTCTACCAATTTTGCTCTCTCATATCCTTTTCTGTCATTGTTATTTCTCTATTTCTCTCTGAGTATAGCTCTGTCTCTCCCCATCTCTGAGTATCTTACTGCTATTGTTACTTTGATCTAGAATTAACGTCATATTATCCTTCTCAGTGATCACATTTCTACAGTATATTTAATAAATGAGAATATATTCACTTTACTTATTCTGCGACCTTGGAAAGTTTTACAGTTTTAAAATAACACTCCAAAGAACATGTTTGCAATAATTGAAAGTTAACGTATGTGAAATGTTTAAAATAGATCCTAGAATAATTTTTATTCTCAATAATCAGTGATGATAAAAATGATCATCATGATGATTCATGTTTCATTTTTGGAAATAAGCTGGATTTCTTACATTAACATAAATTTTTTCAGTGTTAAGTGTTACTACCCATTTTGTCCTTTCTTAGGCAGGCAGAGAGAACCTTGCAATATGAAACTTTAAATATAGTCATTACGTAGAAGATCTACAACATATCACTTTTTCTTAATACTAAACAGTTGGTAAAAAGGTAGAATCAATCTTTAACTTTGTCACAAACTAGTAGCATGAGTTGTTATACTAAAAAAAATGCTTTATGTATGAAATTATTTTAAAACTTGAGGAACTTTTCTGCAATTGCATTCAGTTGGAAAATAGCCTGGATTTCCTGATGACTCACTTCAGGACATTTATTTCGTATCAACTTCCTGACACAAATCTATCCAAATTCCCCTCTGTGTGTGGTTTTTTTTTTTTTTTTTTTTTTTTTTTTTTTTTTTTTTTTTTTTTTTTTTTTTTTTTTTTTTTTTTTTTTTTTTTTTTTTTTTTTTTTTTTTTTTTTTTTTTTTTTTTTTTTTTTTTTTTTTTTTTTTTTTTTTTTTTTTTTTTTTTTTTTTTTTTTTTTTTTTTTTTTTTTTTTTTTTTTTTTTTTTTTTTT
>PVHY01000464.1:198989-232964 GCA_004024945.1 Uropsilus gracilis | reverse complement strand
CCCCCCTTCCCATTACATTCTCCAAATAGAATGTCACTTGAGTTTGTTCTGCTCAGGCCAACAGATGGGTACCCACCCTACACACAGACATTGTCTCTTAAGGGACATTAACAGGAGGCCCCAATGAGGCCAACAGGATGGTATCTTTTGGTATTTTAATTAGAAAGCCCAAAAACCTATATTTTATGCAAGTTCTATAAAATGCCAGTTTATCTTTATAATGATAATGTGAGGTACTTCACAACTGTTTCACTCATGATGGCAGCCTAAATTATGTTCATAATAACTCTGATATTAAGTGAATTTAATTGCATTATGAATCTCTGAATGCTGATAATTGATTGCTATTTATAGCAACTACAAAGTGTCCAAAACATTACATTAATTTGTACATCCCATTTATGAGCTACTCCAAATAAAAGCAGTTTAATTGAATTTAGAGTTCGAATGGATTTGGATATAGAGCCGAGTAAATGCTTTTCTCAGTATGTATTTTACATCGTTACCTGCCCCAGGGTCCTCCAACCACCTTATCATCTGTGAACCATCCTCTTAGTCTTTTGTGCCTTTCCCACTTTGACCTCCCACCACCTTGCCCATGCACCATGCTTCAGTCTTGTTGAGAGTTAGTATTAAATTATTCTTGTCTGTTTGTTTTAATTTATCAATCCAGCAATCCCACTGCTAAGGATCTACCCAAAGGTTGAAAAAAAACTCTAATCCAAAAAGACACCTGTACCCAAATGTTTATTGCAGCACTGTTTACAATAACCAGGATATGGAAGCAACCCAAATACCCCCAAATGGACCAGTGGTATAAAAAGCTGTGGTCTATGTACATGATGGAATATTATTCACCTGTCAAAAAGACAAACTGATGTCATTCACGGCAATATGCATGAAGCCAGAAGGAATCATGCTAGCCAGAAAGAAAAAGAGACATATGGATGAGATCCGGCACGTTCAGGGTGGTATGGCCGTACATAAAAGAGACATACGGGATGGTCTCACTTATATGAGGGATATAGGCTTTCTAAAAGTTAACAATAAATAAAAAAGAAGTGAGCTTCCTCGGGGGAATATTAAGTGGTAAAGATCATAAATGTCAATCGAATGTCAGTTAAAATATTGTTATACCTGCCTCGGTGATGCCTTCCATTACCTTGCAGGGGCGTCGGTTCGGTGGATTCTCTAGAACTTCCTAGTGACTGTTTTCTGGTGCTCTTTGCAGAATTCTTCCGCGAGCTTCTGGAGAACGCAGAGAAGTCCCTGAACGATATGTTCGTGCGCACCTACGGGATGCTGTACATGCAGAACTCAGAGGTGTTCCAGGACCTCTTCACCGAGCTCAAACGCTACTACACAGGGGGCAACGTGAACCTGGAGGAGATGCTCAATGACTTCTGGGCGCGGCTGCTCGAGCGAATGTTCCAGCTGATCAACCCTCAGTACCACTTCAGCGAGGACTACCTGGAGTGCGTGAGCAAGTACACCGACCAGCTGAAGCCCTTCGGTGACGTGCCCCGAAAGCTGAAGATCCAGGTCACGCGCGCCTTCATCGCCGCCCGGACCTTCGTGCAGGGGCTCACGGTGGGCAGGGAGGTGGCCAACCGGGTCTCCAAGGTCAGTGTGAATCTTCTTTCTTTTTCACGGTCTTTCTCTTTTAAACAGCTCCTTAAGAATACTGAGGTGAAGGCTGGGTGCGGTGGCGCGTGCCTTTAATCGCAGTCTTGGGAGGCTGAGACTAGGAGTCACTTGAGTTCACAGGTTTGAGACCCGCCCGGGGTAACATAGAGAGACCTAGTCTCAAAAAAATACCTGGGAGTGGTCACGCACCTGTAATCACAGCTAACTGGGAGGCTGAACCTGGGGATCACTTGAGTCCATGGCACCCCAGGCAACATGAATGCGCCCTTCCCCAGGCAACATAGGGAGATTTAGTCTCAAAAAACAAAAAACTAGGTGAAACTTCTCCCTACCATGGTCCTGGTTTTCGAGAAACCAATGAAAAATCAAAATTTCATATGCTTGTTTCCCCTGACTTTGTCAGTAAGGGAGGAAAGGGTTTCTCGAAGTGGCTTGGTACAACAGAGTGTCAGTGTTTTTCAGGAACATAGCAGAGAAGCTTAGGCAGGAATGGTGGGGACAGATGTTTCGGAGCGGTGACCACTTGCTGATTAGAGTGGAAGGAAGATAAATACTCTTCAAACTCTGCCCATGGTGACTTCGTTCCTGCAGGAAGTTACATGGAGATGGTGTGGTACATGGACTGTGTGAGAGTAGACACGGCCCTTGGCATCTCTTCTTTATCATGAGTGTCAACCCAGGTGAATAGACTAGAGAAATGTTCTTCTCAGTGTGTACTTGTCATTGTGTGAACAGTGCATGGCAGTATGTTTTGAGTTCCTATGAAACCAAAGGATTTTCTAAAATTTTACAATAAATAAAAAAAGAAGTGAACTTCCTTGGGGGAGTGTTACATGGTAAAGATCATAAATGTGGTTCAATATCAATTAAAATATTGTTATACGTGTTCCAGGGATCCCTTCATCGCAGGAGACATTTAATCATCAAGGAAAAGCACCTTGCTAACACCCATGGAAGTGGCTTAGTCGCAGATGTCTCATGGAACACAGAGAATTGCTTTTGTTGGGCTTTGTCTCTATCACTCAGTGTAGTGTACTGCATTGGGCTTAGGAGAAAGCAAACTTAAGGATTAGCCTGGCTGTGCCTTTCCTGTGGATGTTGTTAAACCTTGACTGTATCATCTCTGCTGTCTTTTAACAGTGCTTGTTTCCTGGAACTAGGAACTGTGCCTTTGTTTAAGTTCTTTGACATTCAACAGCTCTTCTAAGATGAGCCTACTTGCCTAGTTGTAGGTGAGAACAACAAATAAACTGAAAGATGATTACTTTAAAGGGTAAAGTGAAAATGATAGCTAGCAGGAAGTTGGTGTTTCCCCACTCAAGGAAGGTCATGTTTGTACAAATTGCCAAATGCTAGTTTCTTACTCTAGATCGCTGACAGTTGACCATGTTTTCCCTTAACTATTGATACGATCCTGCCATGTTCTTTGTTTTTGTTTTTTTTTCACTTTGTTCACCTCAGTACTCATCCAAAAGACTTCAGTACTCACCTCAGTATATCTCATCCAAAAGACCCTGTTTACCCTTAAAAATATGTCTCTGCTTGTAAAATCCATTTCAATCCATATGAAGATTGTTTGTTCTTGTGTAATGTATTTGAATGTATGGAAAGATTTTTGCTATAAAGGAGATCATCGCAGATGTTTCCAGAATATGAAGAATATGTAACTGTGATGTTAAAAAAAAAAGAGCTTGTTTTTAACTAAAATCAACCATATTCTAGATATCAATGAAACTAGAGCCCCAAAAGTAGATCCAGGAGAAATGATCAGGTGGAATAGCAAGAAGAAATAGGACCACCCATGGAAAGTGTGTAAGTATAGATGAGCAAAAAAAGATGAATATCTATTCTCGAGCGGATAGAATTTTATGTAAAAGCAAAGTTCAGTCACAGAGACTGAAGCCTTGTTTTGGTAGAATAATGACTCTTCTAGACCCCTTTTTAGAAACATGAGGGAAGAAATTCAAAGCATGCATTGATGTGCGCTCCCTCCCTGATTGTTTATATTGATTCTTCCTGAGTGTGAATAATATTTAGATGTATATGTTTTGGTCTGGGGGGATTCCAGGTCTGTAAGTGAATATTTTTTCTGTAAAATGTCAAAAAAGCCACAGGGGAGGTTGCTACTGTCTTCGGTTTCTCAGAGGATGACATTAAGAACTGTCCAGAAATGGCACATCTACTTCATTCCTTGACTGTTTTCTCCCAAAATCTAACGTAGTGGTTCTTCACAGTAAAGTTTGAAAAGATGCAGCTGGCAGGTGAGGTACTCTTCTCTTGATTCCCTCACCACCATCATTCATTTGTAGAGCAGTTGCTGTGGTCCTGCTGGATAGTTGGCAGCTATGTAACTATGGAATGTTAGCTATTCCATGTGGTTATTGACTTGACTGAGCTCAGTTTGATTAGCCCTTATCTACTCTAATCATCAGCCCCATACTCACATCTGAAATGGGTGGGTAGGTGAATGCATGGAAGGATGGATGGATAGATGTATGGAAGGATGCCTGAATGATTGAATGGATGATTAGGTAATTAGAAGGGAGGGAGAGAGAGAGGAAGGGAAAGGGAAAGACAAAAGCCTTGATTTTAAGAAGTGATAAAATTTTTTCAAATAATTTATGATTTAGGGGTTGATATTTCTTACTAATAACTTACTTGCCTAACGGTTAGCAGTTGATATGTCAGACTAAACCAGGAAGAGATCTACTAAGACTATTTGGGTGCTGATGATTTTCAGCAGTAAAAAACGATTTTTGTAACAAGAATAACATATTACACAGACTAAATATATTAAGAGGTGCAAAAATGGTGTTTGGAGTTGAAGCTATTTATAAATCTGCAGCTCTCTGTGGTCTGTTAATTGAGCATTTAGAGTTGGTAAGTGATTGCAGAAGAGTTTAGGAATTCAAAGCAGAATTCTCAACAGGGATCAACAAACTAGCATCTGTCCTGCAAGTTGATTTGGGGGATATTTTTTGCTTCCGTTTTTCTTACAGTGTCTTCTGAAGACTGCAAGGCATCATTAACTGTTTGTAATTAATTGTTTTGACTGGCAATGTTATCTCATTGGCAAAACACAGGAGTTTGACGCAAATATTTTGACTCACATCTTAGGAAATTTCCTTAACCAAAAAAAAAAAAAAATGGATGATCAATCTGTAGACAGACACATACCTATTTTAAAAACTTACATTTTAGATGTTATAGATCCAAACATTGTCTTTTCCTAGCCTGTGGATTGACCAAGTTAATTTTAAATAACTACAGCTGAGCTCTGACTTAGAAGTAGTATTTGATTCTAAGTGACTGTCGATGGTCAAGTAGCCAGGATTTTTTCCCAGCACAGATGATTATTTTTAAGAGTGCCAAGTGTTGAAAAGATGCAGAGAATTGGGAGCTTTCATACTTTGCCAGTGGAAGAGTGAATTGGTGCACTCACTTCTGAAGATGATTTGAAAATACTTGCATTGTAAGGAGAGGCGTCTGGTACAACTACAGCACTACCACTGGAGAAGTTATTTCATGTGGGTCCAAGGAGATATGTAGAAGGGTGTTCATAGCAGCATTCTTTACAATAATGTATAAGTACTACAAGCATTTTGTCTCCATACATGGTGGTCTCTTTACATCAGGAAAGCCAGTGGAGCATTGAAAAATAAGCCAATTTAATTATAGCCACACCCAAGGGTGTGTCATAGAAACCAATTTTGAGTCAAAAAGTTAAAATCAAAGAATGCCTGTCACGTCTATGAGTTTCAAAAACTGCGAAGCTAAGCAATACATTATTTAGGAATAAAATAAATGCATGAGCAAACTCTGGAGAAAAGTTTGAAAAATTAAAAACACCAACAGATTGTAGTCACCTTGGGGAATAAGGCCAAGGTGTTGTTAGAGGGGAACAGGCAGGGTTCCCAGAGTTATTATTGCATGGAGTTTCTTTTCTTTATTTTTAATCAAGGTAATATTGGTAGACAATGTTGTTTGTGTTTTTGAGGTATAAAATCATCCCTTGGGGTGTTGTTTCCACACCTCACCCCCCACCCAGGCATTTAGAAATCCTCCATCATCAGTTCTTGTGGTCCCTCCTCTTTTCTTAAGCTTTGTGCTAAGGAGAGAGAGTGTGTATGTGTGTGTACGTGTGTGTGCTTCTGCTTCAGAGTTTGTCTTTTTTTAATCAGAGATCAGGCAGGCTCAGACTTAATCGTCGTTTATTGGTGATTCTTTCCATCTGTGTAGCTATGATTGAGTGCCTGAGCTACTCTTCATTGTTTATGATACTTAACTGCTGTTCATGGTTTTGTTGGCCATTTGCATTCCATCTTCCATATTGTGCCTAATATACTGGGTGTGCGCAGGATGCAGATCTAAACGGAACAGAAAGACAGATGTTGATAATATGGTCATCTTGAGAAAAGGAATCCAGAGTATTTTTTCAGTGTTACCCTTTTGCTAAAACACCACCTTCATGCCTGGGTAGACACCCAGTGGTGAGTGTGGGTATGAATGCAGCAGTTCCTCTGATGGTTCATCAGGCAGGTGAAGAACACAGAACGAGAACTGTAGAAAGACACAGGTGTTTGCGAGACGTGGCTTCCATAAGCCATCCCCACAGCAAAATGGAAATCACTCCAGTGTCTTCATATCTCCACCTTGAAAAAGGACACTATAACTTCATATCATCTTGCTTTGAGAAAGTTGGCTTCTATGAGTCAAAGGTGGAATATGTGTCAAAAGCCACCCATTTCCCTTTGCAAGTAATTTCAGTGATTCCAACCAGGCAAATTGGGTGGGTAAGAGAGTTAGACATATAACATGCACCTTGCCAGATATTTTCATATATGTCTGCCTGTCTAAAACCTCTCTTCCTATGGTTTATAGCTGGAAAAAGACAGCCTGACCTTTCATTTAGACTTTACTGAGAACAAAATCTTTTCATCAGTAGGCACTTGCTGATGTCCGCTACACAGACTTGTTTTTATGTGAAGAACCTCTACACTGGTTCATCCATCTGAGTAAACAGACTCACATTACCAATGTATGCCTGAGAAGCTATAGACAGAGTAAATTTTCAATAAATGTGGCTGAAGAATTCAAAGTTCCAAAAAAATTGTTGTTGAATTTGATTAAATAAAGACTATGAAATTTATCCACTAGACCATTCTCATCACAATGAAAAGTCATTGTGAAGAATTTACTATAATTTACAGGAGAGAAAATATTCTTTTTCAGTGTTTGTTTTTGGAGAAGATATAAAGATTTTATATAAGATATAAAATAAGACTACCTGTTCTAGTTATCTCTTGAGTTATTTGTTTTGTTCTCTCTGTGGTCATCTTTTGATTGGAATTAATGTTGGTGGACTCATCCAGAAATCAGAAGAAACTGCCATAAGGCCTTACATGAATGAAACCGCTTCATACTTTTTGTATGGCTAATTTAGTCTAGTCTGTAATTGATCATTCAGTGGTTGCTTCAGTAATATACAGTGTTAGGAAGAATAGATAAGCTTTTTTTAAATTATCAATAATGCTTCTATGATTACAACATTGAAATCAGCATTAATAATATATGCCTGATGCTTTATTGATGGTGGTATGGACATTATATTTAGAAAGTACTCTGGGGTCAATGAATAAGTAATATGATAAAAATAGAGTAACAAAATTATATTAGAGCCATAATAATGAAAGTAACTTACAGTCTAATTCACTGAAAGTTATGGATTTTTCCGTGGGACAGGAACTGTAATACGCGCTGGAAATCACAAGAATATAAGGAATTTCAGGTTTGGAAAAGGAAATGAACACTGCAGCTCAATTGAGAACTGCTTGTGGAATTTTATTTTTTAATAATTTTAGGTGTTATTTTTTTAATTTTCATACAACATTTGGGCATTTTTGTATAGTTATTAAGTCTCCTATGACCCTCCATGTCTCATTCTCCCATATCCCTTCCCCCCTCTCCCATCCAGTTACTACAACTCCACTCTTGTTGTAAATCACTGCTTGCTTGTGGAATTTTACAGAGAAGTGAGAGGTCCCATTTCCATTTTCAAAAGTTGTTTATGTCAATTAACACAATTCAAATATCTCTTATTAATTTTCATTTCCTTTATAAAATATATAAATATTTAAAATCTATACACTAATTAAATTGGAAAGTGATTGAGTTATGAAGAAAGTCTAAAGTGAGGAAAATAAAACCACTATTCTCAATGCATTAAAATCTATTTGTGAGACACAGGACAGAAACAAGTAATGTCAATACACAGTAAGATAATTGTGCATTGAATGTACCAAGGATAGAGAGGAACAGTATTTGGCTTAATCATGTAGGACAGGAAGTATTTACTGGTCTAAATATTGAACCACTTGTTGAGGACCATTCAGGCACTCTACCAATGATGCAGACACCAGGCACAGTGAAGAATGTTCAGGTTAGACAGCCAAGCATAAGCAGAGATAAGAAAAGGAAGGATGAGATAAAGGAGCAATTGTATGGGGCATTCAAGACAGAAAATGCTGTCTGTGACCAAAAAGGGTGGAGACCTACACTGAGCCCTTGAATAGAAACTAGTTCACTCATCATCCTCTGTCTGCTTAGTTTTGCCTGCAGGTTTAAAAACAAAAAGCTTTTTGGTGATAAGTATCCTCATACTTTTGAGGTACAAATGTTCTGAACACCTACTATGTGCTAGGCAAGATTTCTATTCTGTAGAATGTAGACATATCCTATAGAGGACATAGTGCATATTAATGCTGTCTTTGGATCCAATGGATCCAAAAGGACAGAGGTGTGAAGATGGAGGGGGAATAGAACACTGTATGAAGCAAGAAAATTATGTGGTTACCTTTGCTTTGGAAACCAGAAAAGTCAACTAAGAGAATATCACAGATTTATACTTAAAGAATGAGTAGGCTATTACAGAAAGAGAAAAGATACAGGCTTGCCTGCCAAGAGCCCAGCAAGCCCAAGACAAAGTTATGAATCTACTGGGCTTTTGGAGATGATGTGTGGAGAAGGATTCAAACCATAGTATTTGGGTCTTACAGTCCCAGTTTAGGAATGAGAAGGATTTACATAGACAATGGTTTTTCAAAAGATATATAAGAACTCACATTTCATGTAAGATGGTTCATGATCTAGGGATACGGAAAACAGGTGCAAAGAAGGAAACCACCTTAATCTTTTAGGTGAGTGGAGGGAGCCTCTGGAGAGACAAACAGAGCACGTGGAATGTGTGACAGCTCTTCCAGTGGCCACGTGTCTCCATTTAATAAGAATTGCCTGACTGCTGAATGATTTGAGACTCTAGCTCATAAATGTTTGCTGGCAAAGGTGGTAACATTTAGCTGGAGAAAGAAAAGAGCAGGATCAGATGAAACATCAGGAAGCATCAATATTTAAAGAGGATAAAGAAAGAGAAGACAAATGTCACAAACCAGAAAAACGTACTGTCCTCAATGTAAGGGAGAAGGAGTCTCAAGAGACAGAGTAATCAACAGCATCCACCAGTGGCAGAGGCTGAGTAGGAGAATCAGATAAAACAGACATCTAGATCTGGCCACTAGGAGATTTCAAACCTTAACATTTGCAGTTTGAGAATTTTCTTAGGTACATTTTTATTGAAGTCCTATGGTATTAGAGCATGCTTGAATTCTCAGGTGTGCTCCGTTATAAACCAGCTACATGAAATTCACCACTGAAGTTCAATTAGTCCTTCACCTCACAGTTGACCCCATTGGTCCAATTTGGTTGAGCTATTAACTGTTCCCTCGCTGTATATTCTAGAAGAGGCTAAAGAAACCATAAACAGGTGCCCATGTCCACCCAACCATGTGGTTCTGCAAGAAGATAAGATACAAACTGAAAATGTTTTAAGAATCCTGAGAGTGATTTCACAGTGTTGACATCCTAGACGAACAGTGGACTTGACCTTGTAGGTGAACTTGCAGAGTGAGTGTTTGGGGACCTGAACTTTATTTCAGCTGCACTGGGTAGAAGCAGATACCTGAACATGACCTATTGGGAGAAATGAACATCGGCTGAAGCCTGCCCCCCTCATTCAAGCCTCAGACAATTTCAGATGTGCTCTTTTAGAACAATCTTAAGGACAGGAGAAGAAAATGAACCTATTTTGATAGAGTTTCTTGATGTGTCTGTTCCTGTGTTCAGGTTCCCTTGATCCCTTTTCTTGCCTTCCTGCCCTGGCCTTCTTCCCCTGAGACCATTCTCTGTGTTTACAACCAAGATGGACTCTTGGAAACTCATTTTGATTGGTGGATCAACTGTTCACCTGAGCCTCACTCATACAAGAACTCCCCTGGGAGTGTGCTACAAGCAGACGTCTTCGTCACTAATAGGGAACATCCACTGGTGAAATGTGCCAATTAAGGTACAACACAAATAAAAAAGGCCCAAGGATAAAACGATACTGCTGTAACTCAAAAAGGCTGCTCGAAAACAATTTCATAAAGAAAAGAGGACCTGGCAGTTAATCCCAGTATCAGTGTTGATGCCACGCTTGCATATTTATCTCCAAGTGCTTTTATGCTGTGACTTCCAGAAGGTTCTGTAAAACAAGACTTGAGCCACAGTCATGCTGTAATTGCTAACACGTGCGCAAGCACGTTGCGGGTGTTAGTAGGAGACAATGCAGGCTGTGTGATATCATGGGCTGAACTTGAAAGTTTGGAGGATTTCTTTTATTGTCCCATCTTCAGAGATTCAATGTTACAAGGACATTCCCCAAGGCAATATCAGTGCACGGTGGAGGTTTATGAGCCAAGATACACATCAAAAAGAATTTTAATAAAGCTTGACAGATCTATTGCATTAATAGTGCTGACATAGGGAAGCAGCACTTATGTAGGGGAGGATGACATATTGGCATTTTTTTAAATCAAGGCATTGGGTCATGCAGATATTTGATTGTAAGAGAGATGGGGAGGGAGTTATTACAGAGTAATAGTTTTTCTCCGTGGTTCTCTCTGTGATTACAAGCCACCATTATTCTCCATCACAGATATGGGTTCTACTTCTTTATTTTGAGTAATCATCAGCAAAGACACACTGGGTCAATAATCACTGCTCAATCTAGTCATCAACCCACCCAGTACCTCATTATTGGAACAGTATGTATTCCTGGGTCTGCACCCGATAGCCAGGAGTGAAATGGACACATCGCAGTGTCAGTAATGGGATAATGGCAACTTTGACATTCAAAGGAAGTACGACTGTGTGCTCCCTCCTAGCTAATCCTAGTTAACTTCAGTTGACACTTTAGTGACCGGCACCAACAGATATTTAAATTCATGCTCACCCTTGCAGGAGTGGGCTGATGTCAAAACACCACTGTCATATTTAATCCTCAGCTGATAACAAGGTCTTGCTAGAAAGGTACCCTCTTTGGTTCATAAAATCCTAGAAGTCAGGTTAGGAGATTTTTCTGTGTTCACTTTGTATAAGATTTTGGCCATCAGAAAGAACAGTCCATTCACTGAAGACATTAAATTTAAATATATTAATTAGGGAAACATTATTATTCTGCATGTTATTCTCACCATTGCTACAAATATGAGCCCATTAAGAAATGTATTTATTAATGAATTGTGGGCATTAAAATGCTCTTCAGTTACTCTGAGCTTTTTGAAAACACATCTCTGAGTGATAAGTATGTCTACAGGGAAGGTAACATTTGTCTCACTGTTTTTTTCAATGAAGGTGGACAACATTTAATCAGAAATACGATTTTTTGGGTACTTTTGCAAATAGCAAAGCACAGAGTTTTCTGCAGAATTTTGTGTTCTTTTCTTCTTAGGTTTTTGTTTTTTTTCCTCTCAAATTAGAGGCTATGCAAAGGAGAAACCTGTGCTCACAATACAGTTTTATTCAAAAGACTTTTTGAATTTGTAGACAGATGATATCTATATAAAATATTTATGATCGTAATTTCCATAAAATATCAGAAATATCTATTTTAGAATGGAAAAAAATACCATGACATTTTCACTAGGGTGGCAGATAGAATCCAAATTGAAAGTCTTTTATTTGTGCAGATTTCTTGTAATGTTAAAGCAATTGCTTTTTCTCCAGCTCTCGTTTTATAGACCAGTTGTTTCTTATACTGACAGATCTCTGACTCCCAGCTCCCCAAACTCCTGCTCCATATAATTTGTCTTGTACTTTTCCAATGTTGATACAAAGGAATTGTGAGCATCTGATGAATCACTCCAAATTTCAAAAAAAAAAAAAAAAACCAAACACAAATTGTCACTCTAGCTTTAATCACTTACTCATTTATCTTTTGTTGATGGTCAAAAATATAATTTTATACATTTACACTGACTATAAAATCTGACTATAAAATCAGTATGTGCTCATTGAAAAAAATGTATGAAATACAGATGTACCAAGAAGAAAATTAAGTAATCCTAAAAGCAAAGAGAAAAAATAATCTTAAACTTCTCACTCCCCAGAGATAACCAGTGTCAAAATCTGTGTCTCTAAACTTTTTGTACCCCTCATATACTTTTCAATTTTGCATTGCTTAATCGGTGTTTAATAGTGGATCCTACTTTATTTCACTTAAACAAGATAAGTATTTGCATGTCAGAAACATTTAAAAAACATTACTTTTCCCATCCAAATACTAACCAAGCCCAACCCTAAATGGATAAAAGACTTTGATGTAAGACCAGAAACCATAATATACATATAGGAAAATGTGGGCAAAACCGTCCATTAGTTACAATCCAGAAATTCATTTCTGGATACATCTATAGCAGGTAAAAAAATGAAGGAAAACAAACAGCTGGGACTACATAAAACTGAAAAGCTTCTGTACAGCTAAAGAGACAACAGAGAAAATAAAAAGAAGCCCAACCAAGTGAGAAAAAAATTTTGCCCTCCACACAAGTGACAAGGGTCTGGTAACAAAGATACACAAAGAACTCATACAACTTAACAAAAACAAAGTTAAAAAACAGAGTTTAAAAGTAGGGAGAAGAATTAAAAAGACACTTCTCCAAAGAGGAAATACAAATGGCCAAAGGCACATGAAAAAAATTCAATGTCATCAGCAGTTAGGGAAATACAAATCAAAACCATAATGAGATACCACCTTACATCAGTAAGAATGGCCTACATCCAAAAAACAGGCAACAGCAAGTGCTGGCGGGATGTGGAGAGAAGGGAAATCTTATTACATCACTGGTGGGAATGTAAACTGGCCCAACCTCTTTGGAAAGCTGTGTGGAGGACCCTCAAATTAAATGAAAATGGAACTACCATTTGACCCAGAAATTGCTCTCTTGGGAATCTACCCAAAGGAGACCTCAGTGCTTGTACAAAGGGACACCTGTGCTTGGATGGTTACTGCAGTACTATGGATAATTGCAAGGACATGGAAGCAACCCAAATGTCCCAAAACAGATGACTGGATGAAAAAGATGTGGTGTATATACACAATGGTATGTTACTTGTCAATTAAAAACAACAAACTGGATAATTTTATGATAACGTGAATGAAATTAGAAGAAATCATATTAGCAGGAATAAGTCAAAAAGCAAAAGACAGAAACGAAATGGTTTCATTATTATATGGGACATGGGAAAGGTAAACTAAAAGCCATGAAGAAAAGTCAAAGCAAGCTAACAATCAAATTGAAGTACACAACTCGGGGTGGGGAGGCAGGGTGGGAACAGTCACAGAGGGTGGGGGGGTGAACCCCGGAGATCACAAAGATGTGAAATTTATATATAAATAAATTACTTAATTTAAAAAGAAAAAAACATTACTTCTCTTAGAGATTTCTTTTGCCAGCTCCAAGAGATTTGTTCTCTGCCAGTGTGACTAGGAACCTCTCAGAGTCATCCTCCTGACAGTCTTACTAAGAGAAGGAAACAGTTATTTTAAATAGTATGTGTGTGCATGTTTACCTTAACTCATTTTATATTTGATGCTAGAATACACAGGAGTTTTGTGACTCATTTATCAGCTCTGTAATTCGAAATGCTTTGATGGATTGACATATACTCAACATACTGACATGAAGTGGAAACACGTGTTGTTTTACAAGCAGAAATAATGGTGCAGACTTAAAAACACAAGGACTAATGAGGCTGTGTGCATGTTAGCATGTATATTAGCATTCCCTGAACAACACGTGTTAAAATGTCTTCTGCGTCCCAAGCACACTGCACACTGGACCTTGCTTCTCTCTGGCCCACAATCATGGTTTCTTGGGCGTGGATTCCTTGGAGTTCAAATGATGCTTTCTCTTGGGGAGGCATTACATAAATGTGAACCTCAACATTTCTTGGAAGATAAGTATAGTGCAGGCTAGACAGGACGGGCAGGTTCACTGTAGATTCGGATAGATGTAGTCTGTCTAGATTATGGGACAAAGAGAATCGGAAATATGAGCTAATTTTAAAATTCAAATGAAATTATTCTCTAACCCAATTTATTTTTTGCTGGTGTTCAGTATATAGGCTGAGTTTGTTTTATTTTCAGCATCCATGTTCTTGTATCCAATGGGATACAGATTTAGTTAATTGTCGAGCTGTCCTGATTTTAAAGTTGGTATTGATTGCAACTTATTGTAACCCTGTCTCTTCATGGAGCCAAGATTCTTTGTAGTTTTTACTAAAATTGAAAGACAAATCGGGCCATATTTCAATAAGAAATGGTAGCAAACTTATAGTTGAAAGCCTAGTATATTCTAAATGCTCGATATGCAGATAATTATCTACATTTTTAAATTGTAGTCTGTGACCTTCACTCATACTTAGTGACTCTCGCATTTCAATTTGCATTATTTGAAGGCTTTCTGCCAGTACTGAGATTGGATCGAAAAGGAGGCAAAAACCTCCATTTTACAGGTCCAGGTCCTTATTACCCACGCGTAGCAGTTGCCACTCAAAATACATTTTAACAAGGGATTTTATTAACAAGGGAGTTCAATAGGGAAAACAAAAAGTCCTTAAAACCACAAGTGGCAGTTATCATACCCCAGTCACCATTCACAGTCCCAAAGGTTCCAAAGAAATAGTCTAAGATGGCGCCCCTTTGTCCCTCCAAACCTCAGAGGTTAGCATTCTGCAAAGTCCAGTCTTTCTCTGGCATCTTCTCTTTTCTTCTTCTCTCTCCAGTATCCTGAGCTGCTCTGCTTATTCAAGGTGCTTCAGACTTCTTCCACAATTGCTGATACACAAATCAGCTTTCCAAATTCTTGGCCATCGCCAGATACCAGCTTTCCAGGCCACCTTGCTGTGGCATCATGCTCTCCACACTGGCCACTCTTCAACTGGCCACCATGACTCCTCACCACCACCAGCTCACTCTTCCAGGGGGCTGCCCATCCTGGTCACTCGGGGTCCTCTTTACCCACCTGCCATTCTCTTCTCTCCCTTCCGGAAGCCTCTGCTCCTGCGTCCTTCTCCAAGTGCCAAAACCTCTCAGTTATCAGCTTCATGTGCTTCTGCTTCTTGTGCAAATCCTCCTTCAGCTGAATCCTCCTGCAGTTTTTAACTACCAAGCCCCCCCCCCAACGGAGAGGGGCTCCCAGTTTCAGTACCCTTACAAAGTAGATTCTTCTTTACCTAAATAAAAAGCAAAACAGTAGCTAAGAAGAAGAAAAAAAACTATTTCTGATACTAGCAATTAGGAAACAGGAAAGAATCTTCCCCTTTAATTTCAAGAGGATCCTTAGAATATTCATAGCTAGAGGTTTATTCCTACTGAAACGGACCTTCGCCAACCCAGGTCTAGAATTTGTCCACCAGTGACATCATAGCATCATCCCCATAAACAAATTCTCTCTTCCAGTCTAATGCAGATAGAATTTAATGGTTATTGAGAACTCGTTAGCCACATGGCTAAGTTCTTAGATATTGTGATAAGTTCTTAGATATTGCTTTAATGCTATGAGGTGTAGCGATGTTTATTATCCCATTTTTTAGATTAGGAACCTGGGCCTTGAAGATAAGGATCCCATCCTGTCAATCCATTTGCCTCCCCCAGAGTTGAGGCTTTTGCTAATGCCTACAACCACTTGGTATAAAATGGCTTGGTGTCAGGCGGTACCATCCCCTCACAACATGATGGACACCACACAGGTGATTTAGATTTCCTGCCAACGCATTAACATAAGAAGAGACAACACCACCACGAATTGTATTCATCAGTTATACTTAGTTCAGGGAAACGCCAGTCCTGTCACCGAAATATTTCAGCAATACAAACACTCTGAAACGATTTCCATCCTTTGTTATAAGTTCTCCTGTGCGGATGTGTGTGTTATACTCACAGTAGGTTGTAGTTTATGATGTTATTTTTCAGAGACTCCACACCACCTGTAGCTAGTGACCAGCATCTTGGACAGTGTGAATGGACCATCTATATGCAGCATCCTTCTATTTAAGATAAACTTTAGAAACTCACAGCAGGAAGCCCGAACTCTTAAGGATAATTGGTCATATCACTGCTCTGAATACGAGAACAAAAGAGAGGTGTTCCTTCTTGGCATTGTGCATCTTGCGCCCTGAGAGCAACATGACATACGTAACAGCAACACTTATTTGAAAAAAATTGGTTTGTTCTTGACAGTCCCTTAGACTCCCTGTATGCTGCCCAACAGGGTCCTTAAATGTAATGAGCATCAGGAAGTTTGTCAGTCTTTATGGGAGGTTTCCTACCTGCCTGGAGGCAGTGGATGAGACCCATGATCATCGGTTGACAGATATCTGTTGATGTGACTGTCTGCGGGAACCAAATAAAACCTGCCTGATGATTATCTGAGATCTACTCTTAGAAAAGGATCCCAAGCCTCTTCAGCAGAATCCATCACTGGGGGCAAGTTACCCCCAAAACATACAAATTTATCTAGTCACATAGATTTAAGAAGGCCTCGTCATTTTTGGAGAAGAAGGTATTTTTCTGGTGAGAGTTCCTGAGGTCCTCTTTGATTTCTTTTTTTTTAAGTTTTTTTTAATTGATTGCACATATATATATATACTATATATATATACTATATATGTATATACTATATATATATATATACACAATACACCATTGTCTACCTGAGGTTCTCCCATCACCTTATCACCCCTGCACCATCATAATCTCTTGTGTCCTCCCCCTCCCCCAATTTTACCCTTTCTCTTGCTCTATGCTTTAGTTCTGTTGGCAGTCTTAATTCTTTCTTGTCTGTTTGTTTCCCCTATATCCCTCATATAAATGAGACCATCCCATATTTCTCTTTTTGTTTCTGACTTCCACTAACAAATTTCCTTCTAGCTCCATCCATGTTGCTGGGAATGACGTAAGTTTGTCTTCTTTGAGTGGTGGATAATATCCCATCATGTACATATACCACAACTTTTTCAGCCATTCTAAGTTTTGGGGCACTTGGGTCGTTTCCATATCTAGCTATTGTAAATACTGCTGCAATAAACATCTGAGTACAGGTGTCTTTTTGAATTAGTGTTTTTGGTGTTCTAGATTCTCAGAAGTGGAATTGCTGGATCAAATGGTAGTTCCATTTTCAGTAGTTTGAGGGTTCTCTAAATAGCTTTCCAAAGTGGCTGGACCAGTTTGCATTCCCACCAGCAGCGTAACAGTGTCCCTTTCTCTCCACATCCATGCCAGCACTTATTGCCTTGTTTTTTTGATACAGGCCATTCTTAGTGGTATGAGATGGCATTTCATTGTGGTTTTGATTTGTGTTTCCCTGATTATTATTTATTATTTCCTGTTCAGTAATTCCTACTATGGAATTGCTACTTTCTTCATCTCTCAAATTGCCCTTGCTATTGGGTGTCCCTCTGTCAGACTAGCCTGGCATAAATGGCAGATCTGTGCCTTCCCCAGACCTTCTGAATGTACAAGCTTCCCACTCCCCGCCCCCCAGCTTCCAGGCTCCTAACAGCAGAGAGCTATACAGCTGACTTCAGACTTATTTTCTAATTGTTCATGATATTAATTTAGACTATGGAAATGAATTTATTGTGAGTTTCACCATCACTTCTCCCCAAGAGGACCTGGAATATTAGGTTAGCAGTTCTTGGAGCTCAATATTGGACTCAGTTTCAGGGGCCAGGCAATTTAATGCCAGTATCCCATAATTTTAGCTCTACAGTGTCATTTTCTCTCTTCTCTGCTGAGTCAAAAATCTATTTGAGAGATCACAGATATGTCAGACTATTTCCAACAGAAAGAAAGTTCATAGAGAGCTTTTATGTGCAGCCTCAAATTTCTTATTTTGTCCTCATTCTAACATGGAGAGCCTCATTCCTTACGGGTACTCAGCCGCCCTACAAAGGAATCTACTGAAAGCTGATCTTAATAATTTAAAGCTGTGGAATCACTTTGTGGCCTCATTATAGGTAATTTTCTCTCTGTGTTGCTTCCTGTTCATAATTCTATCATCCATGCTTTCCACTTGAGCCAAAAATCTGTACTTGAGGACCTCGAGTATAGGCAACTTTTCTAGGTTTTATGTTCTGTGCCTTCTCTCAGCATTCTAAGCATATCATTCTCAGACATATTTTTCATTAGATCACTGTCCTCTTCATAAATCCTCTCTGGTGTCAATTGCTTCAGTAATTGAGAATATTTATTATGTGTGTAAGTCTCTGTTAGGTACAGACTTTATATATATGCTTCCTATGTACAAGGTATGGTGGCGGGTTCATTTGGACTTTAGCGTTCCATCTAATGTAGTATAAAACCTCTTGATTCTCAGCGATGAACACCTGAAACATATAGGCTATAATGCAGTGTTGCTTCAGTAAAAATGACAACTCTAATATCAGCAACTTAGACTTCAAGTTTTCAATCTTCTATTCACCTCACTGCCTATATAATTATTCCCAGCTTGCTTAGCACCTCGTGAAATTTTCACAATTTCTTTGTGCTATTCCTTACCCAGCTTGCTGTTTGCTCCCTGTCAAACCACCTATCTGATCTTGTTCAAATCTTGCCAAAACTTAGTTGTTGCCACTTCCAGTGTTCCCAGAAATGCCGTTCAGACTAGTTTATTTACTTGACCTTCTTTGGTTTAATTTAAAACTCTCTTAACTAAGCTTTTCCCATATTCATGTGGAGTGGCTCTAGAATTTTTACATGTTCTTATATGACTGATTTCCTCAACCTGAAGATTGTAAATTGATACACAAAGAAGGAACATGCCTTTCTGCCCCTAACATTTCTCAGAGCAGTGCTGCTGCTATTTGTGGAAGGTAGCTATTGAGTAAATATGGCTACGGTGACTGTGTCACCTTTTCCTTTCAGACTAATCATAGAATTCGAAAGGGTAATAACCATATGTGTAATAACATCCCCCACTTCATTGTAGGTGGTGCCCTTTTAACCAATGGTTTTAGGAAATAATGTAACATATAGGTCTTTGGAAATGTCTACCCCCCTCCCAAGTAAAAATAATACTTGGTGTCTGTGATTACGGAACAGAACCGTAGTTCCTCTCTATCTTTATTGGGACATCCATGCCGAAAGACATTGTAGACAAAAGACTAATGACTGGATCAAAGTGGAAATGTCACTTTGAGTTGCAGTATGGACAATGCAGGGTCTGATCTCATTTGTATTTCAGATTTCCAAGATATCTTTATCATCTAGAGAGATGCAGATATACATCTCTAAGCTGCTTGCTTAGTTACTGGAGAAACTATTCCATTCATCTTTCCTTTCATGTTTTAAGACTCATCAGCAAACCATTTTTCCACCCCCAGGTAGCCAGGACTTGGTTAACTATATGATTGCAGTTAATTCAGGACTATCAACACAAGTGTACACCAGTACTTTCACAGCCTTCAAGCACCAATACTGTAAATTCCCATTAATACAATTAAGTAGAATAGAAAGATATGCCAGAATACCGAAATCTTGGAGTTATTTTTACTGTGTCTTAAGAATTATTAAGGAGAAAGGAAAGAAAGTAAAAAATAACAACTAATCATTTCCTGCAAAGTGCTCACATTGCACGTTTACAGTTAAGCTGTTCTGATTTCTGTAATTAAAATAATTTCCTCTGAGAGGCCTTCATCGTTCATGCCCATGAGTGAAAAAACAGAAGAAGAGACTGTTGTCATGAATGAACGATTGAAAGGAAGGTCTTATTCGCATGCTTTATTTCCTATGAGAAATCTTTAAGAACAAACCAAGCATAAAAAAGATAGTGAGTAGGGGTTTGCCAGAGTTTGTGTTAGCTAGCCGTGGGCTGTACCAATTCATGCATTCATTCATCCCTTCATTCAGCAAACATTTATTGTATGCTACCTTTTGGCAGTTACAGTCAGTACTATGTTGAGTAATAGGAGCCCTGCACTGAAAGAACTCCCATTCTGTAGTAACTACAAGAAGACGAATAGTCAAAGTGTGGCATGTTCAGGACATTAATTATGACACTGACTGTGGAATGTCAAAATGCATTGTCCATGGATGAATTTCATCCGTGGAGACCCTTTTGCCATAAAGGATTTTATTTTGTCAGTCATGTTTGGCATCAACAGGGGCATATACTTTAAGGAGATATAAAATTCACTCATTTTTGAGAGAATAAAACTGCATCAATAAGACCTTTCACAAAGCTTGTGGCTTGCTAGATGTAGGGTAAATGAGTTTTTCATGGTTTTTGCATTTCTGCCATTATCCTCTATGACTAGCACCTGTGACCTGTGGTGTGGCATCCTCCCCGTGGTTATACATACCTGGCCCAGAGGGTGTGCGCATGCGTAAGTGGGCTTACTGGCCTAGGAGGCCACAGTTGAAAGGGCCACATCACCCTGAGGGAAAGACAGAGAGAGTAAGAAGAGAGAGTACATGAGGAGAAAGAAGAGTAAACCTGAGAGAGCAACTTCAGGACCATGTCTTTGCTGTTCATTATTAAAAGTTCTACAAAGATAATTGCAAGGGTTCGATATTCTTCATCTGCTACAACCAGTGATGAATTGGAATGATTTATGCTCAGATTGGGATGGTTTACAACATGTGGACTCTTTGGTTTTGTTACTATGTAGATAACATGAATGCATGTTTTATCATAAAGAACTTAAATATAAAATAAGGGGGAAAATTAAAGAGAAGGGATGCTTGATGTCATCAGTCCCAGACCAAGAATAACGGATAGCTGGGATTTAATTCTATTTTGATAGAATTCTAATTCTATCTAATTTAATTCTAATTTGATAGAATAGTTGTCTGAAAGACTTATTCCTTTCCTCCTTGGTGAAGTGAAGGTGTAGGACTAGGTTCAATGCTTTCATGGGAGCCAAATGTCCAGTGTGGCAATTATTGATGTCGTGAACTCCTCTCCCAGGACCTAAGGTCTGCATATCTGGCTGTTTAGATGTATATGGACAAGGACTGGTCAAGTAACACTCTAGCACATAATCTAAAAGTTGTAGTCCTTACTACTTAACCTGTGTCACAATACTTAGTACCTCTGAATGTGGTTTTGAAATCCAGCCAGCTACTAGCTTCGGTTGTCACTCTTATAATTGGATTCCCTTCTACTGTGGAGGTGACACAGCTTACTCTAATGATATCAGGTCTTTGCTCTTTCACAAATGACATCAAATTCCAAAAACATTCTGGAGCAGTAGGATCCTGGTATGCTTATAGGTTTCTGTGAACCTAGAATTCAACCTGTCCATTGGACATATTCAAACACAAATACCATGCTGTGTTTTCTACATAATTCATCATTTTAATTTTTGGACTCAAACTGTATTCATTGTTACTACGAGAAGTAGTAGATGTCCTGTTGAAAAGATGGCATTTTGCAGTGTTCGCTATAAAATTTTGTATTTGATTGGCATATGCTTCCTAGAATAATTGCAGTCCCCTGTCAGAGGATACAGTGCCATCTAACAGTCAGGGAGGAATTAAGGCAGAAAAGTGATCCCAGATGAAATCATTAGGGAGTGTTCAGGAATAAGTTTCAGGCTCTCTGGGGCAGAGACAAGTAAAGGCTCTTATGAAAATCTTTTGCTTCTATTCCTCAAAAGTTTCCACTGACTGTAACTTTTCAAAATATCTCTCAGGAAGATTGGTGGACTCTTTTGCTAACTTGGAAGAATAACGTTTAAATTTTAATTGTATAATAAAGTTACACAAGGGTATGATGTTTATGTTTACACTACAGTGTGTTAAATCAATATGCAGGTGGTTTAAGTATATTAAATCACACGGTCAATTGGCTTTCTATGTAGGGTAAAATGAGTAGGGAATTTTATTCCTTTGCCACTTGTTATCTTATCCATGGAGTGGAGATGATGAGAAGTGGGAGAGAGGAATGTGAATAAATCTTTAGTAAATAAGAGTAGGTGCTAATAATTAAAGCTATTTTGGAATGGTATTAAAAGTTTAATGTGAAAAGGAAACAAAATATGTATCAAAGTAATCAACTTCAAAGCCTACTTGAGCAGTAACAAATTAAAGGCTGTTGTTTTCATATTATGAATGCGATGATCCTAGGAAGGAACACTATGTTTGATCAATAGAATTTATCTGTACTCTGCCCTCATAATCTACTACAATAGACACATGGACATCATCTGGATTTTCTTTTCTCATGTTTTGGGAAATGCATATTTTATAGAGCTCTGTAAGGTATATACATAATTGAATCCCACTGTAGTTTTAATTTCACTCATATTCTAACCTGTTAAGTAAAGAATACTCAAGGTTGGTCATTTTATAAAAGAGGAATTGATCTCACTAGGTAAACCTCATACTTTCTTTCTGTATGCACCCTCCAGATCATATTTAGAAGTTATGTTCTAGATAAACAGTTAAGACCAAATTAAATATTACAAAGAATTCCACGTCTACTGGAAAGTTTTAAAAGTTAATGAGTCATGGCCAAATTTTTCTAAAATTAATACCACCAGTACTTCCTAAGGCAGAGTTCTACACAATAAAGTTAAAGGTGAAAGCTTTCTTACTCATCAATCTCATTACCTGTCTAATTAATGATTGAAAGTCACTGACAAGGAAAGATTTTGGCAAACTGTCCTTTTTTGTGCACATAGTTTTGTTATTGATTGTACCTGAGAGCACACTGTGCTTTTGTTCCTTGTACTTTCTTTGTTCCCTGAGTGACTTCAAAATTATGGTTCTTTCTCTTTTGGATTTCCAGAATGCCTTTGAACCAGTTTCTGACCTACATAGAGATCTACCTTCTTGTCTATTAAGTAGTATCATCCATAGAAAAGAACTGTTCTCCTGCTTACTACTAGGTTTACTTGCTCCTAATCTTTGTGTTTCATCACTTTTTAAATTATAAAGATAACATGAATAGTGTCATCAAGGAATTCAAGTACTAATTTAAAATCCAGTTGGAAAAAGACTTACAGATATTCAGGGGAAAACTCAGCGAGGTCTTTCTAGTATTGGTTTCCTCTTCTCACTAGGTAATAAAGTTTTGTCAAGAACCCAAAACATGATCCTAGGATAAATCACATTCATTATTGGTGTGAATTTTTTGAAGTGCAATCAGTCTTCTAAAGTATAATTCTCATGGGTCATGTGACATCATTATTTGTTTCTCTGTTCTTGCTTACATGTAGGTTTATTCTTGTTAAATTTGCATACTTTTGTGCAAGCTGTTTGGATCTCTATGGTAAAGGAAACAGAATATCATAAATAAAAGAAGCAATCATTTAATTGTTGTTTTACCATTGTACAAATTTCATTTCTTTCAAAGCTTTCTAGAGGTTAAAGTTCACTTTTGAGGCATTTTTGAGTCAAGTTTGCAAAATCATTGTCTCTAATAAAACTGTATGTTCAAGAAGAAATTGTTCTAATAGATTTCAAAGTGGCTTCAGTACTGTATTTTTACTCCTATAAAGCAGTTAATTGAGATGGAATAAATGTAAGACTTTTAGAGTTTTACTATATTTAGCACATACACTTGATTTCTTTCCTTTCTGCGTGTAAGTCAGTTGCTTTCGACTTGCATTGTGAAAACAGCGCCTTTTCTATGAGACTGTGGAGTTGATCAAAGGCAGATTCCTCTCTGAGCCTCACACACGCTTATGGGGTGACTAGGTACATTAGCCACTCCTGCTAATGTGGTTTCTACACTCCCTCGCTGACCCCATGGGGCCTTGGTGGTGGGTGAGGCATGGGAATGTATACAGTGCTACCAACCAGCATTATCAGAATAAAAATGATACAATTGAAAAATGAACCTTTCATCAGTTTTTATAAAATTATTTTGTTTTACCAAATTCAGGTTATTATCATGTTTCTGATTGGAGCATATGTGAACTACTGTCTGTGTACACTATTGAAATTCTGAAAACTACGGAAGTTAATGAAACAAAATAATGTGTTCATGGGGACAAGAGTAAATGACTGTAACTGCTGTCATATGTCAGAATTGTTTTAGCCTTTTCCATAAATCAAGGGAGGGAGTATCATTATCATATGTGATTAATGGCACTTCATGTTGTGAATCTGATTACAACCTCAAAACAAAGAAAATAAAGAGGAAATCACTCGTGAACACCTCACACGAAGAGGTTGGGATGTCGCTCCTAAATTATCATAATTTGATTACTCAGCGAGTCTATTAAACATAATTCATTGAAACCCACAGAGACCTGACAGAAATGCTTCTGATACTATTCAGATCTTTTTCAGTCCTCAGTGACTGTTTGGCAACAGCTGTCGGTCACCTCTTTTTATCCTCCCCTTTTCTTATTTAAAACTTTGATTCCTCTTTTCTGGTTCCAAGATACCTTGCACGAAGCACTTTTTTCTTCCACAGTAGCAGCATTTGCTTTATTCAGAGATAGCATCAAACGTCATTATTTTGAGAAATTTTGTGTTCTTTAAAAATATGCTTTTGGGTCTTTGAGTTCCAAATCACTGTTGTTCCTTTACAGAGTGGTTTTTTTTTTCATCTGTATTATATTGTTAAAACATCACCCCTAACCACAAAACCATGCAGTGAGGGTCTTCTTGATTTTACCCTTTACAAATGGTCTTAATATAGAAATCATCAGTACTGAAAAAAGAATTTTTACCTAGTTGAGACACTTTCCAAATTCTAAAAAGTATTTATGCACAAGGAATCATGTTTTTTAATTCTAAACTACAGGGTTTATAGAAATTATTTGGAACGATCCATTAATATGGTGTACTTGATAACATTGCTTTTTTTATTTTTATCAGATGTAAATCTATAACAATAAATCTTTCATGAAAGTAGTCCATCTCTAAAATATCTACATAGCTTCCCACCTATTGGAATCTGATTCCAATTTGCTTATCAGGTGAATATAAACTACTAAATTGTGTAAGCAAAATCTCTGACTCCAACTTATACTGACAATAAGGCGGTATGTCCAAATTTACTTTAAAAATAGGCCTGTGGAGTCAGATATATTACTAATATATAATATATTTATAACACTTTTAATATATATTTATAATATAAATATATTATATATTTAATACATATTATATTTGTACTACATAAATATATAATATATTATTCATTATATATTATATTATGTATACTATAAATATAATTTATATTATCTATTTTATAAAATTGATCTATCTGAAAAAAAATTGCAAATACTTGACCTAACAAATTGTCTTAAATCCTCTGAACATTAGCATCAACAAATACTAATTGAGCACTTAGGACTGCTGAAAAGCAGAATAGATAAAAATATTTGGAAGGCGTGAATCTTAAATAAAAATTATGTTGAAAGAGACATAGAAATATGAAGCCATGTGTAATGCATGCAAAGGTAATTGCACCAAGGAGCAATTGGTAAACTATGAACCAGTGGTGAAGGGGCTGGTAGGTGAACACGTTTGGAAACAACACCTACATACACTGGTGACAAGGCTAATTGCAAAGGTGAAATAGTTTTCTAGGTGCACAAGGTGCAACAGTTTGTCCTGTGAAGATCTAAAATGTCAAGATTTATTCCAGGTAATATAAATTGCAATGAGCCAGTGGGTTGGAGAAAGAAGCCAGAGCTGAATTATGAGTCTCAATCTTGGTTCAGTTTCTCTTAGTACTTCAGCCAACCACTATGCCTGCTTCACTGTGCCATTGTTTTAGAGAAAAGTGTGTTTACTTATTTAAAGAATCTCAAAGTTGAAGGAAATAAGCAAGTACTACATGTTTTTATTGTCCCCGTTTGCTGCCCGTTCCTACTGGCAAATTCCCGTTTAGCATCTCCCGTATGAAAGAGGTGGGGGAATAAACAATCTAAACCCATGTCATTTATTTAGTACCAACTGCATGCAACACACATGGTTTGTCACTAACATCACTCTGAAGGCTTTTTACACATTGGTCACTCTGAGAGGGGCTGTAAGATTCATCTTTATTGGAAAGAAGAAACTAGATCACAATAAATTGTGAGCACATCAGGGAGTTTACTCATAAGCAGCAGGAGAGAATCAAAGTGAGTTTTCATGGAGAAAGAAAGTGACAGACTGAAAGAAGTACTCTGTGGGAGATGGCAAAGCATAAAAACATCAGAGTTGTTGTGAAAGATTTGGAAATCATCAGCTGTGTTAACCTATTATGAATTCCACAAGTAGTTTTAGTTTTGTGCAGATGCTACCCAGAATAATCTGATCAGGTCTGAGCTCATTTAGAAGATCATAAAATAATGACTTTGCCAGCGAGTAGCAGTGATATCAAGACAGATTGTTTTTATCCTTAGAAATTACATTTTTTTCTTTATCTCTAAATAAAGATTCAGCCTGTTTTCAGTGTCCTTAGAAGATTATAGAGCAAAATAAGAAAACACAAATTTCAAATGGAAATCCATTTAAAATATCCGAATAATTTAAAGAAATATTTTAAATAAATATCACTATGTGTTGTGATACAATTATTGTTACCTATTACTTTTGCTTCTGAAAATAAATTTGTTAGGGTTCTTTTGGTGAATCTTCCAATAATTTGATGTTTATGAAGCATCATGTATATTTTTACTATTAGTTTGGAGGATGGAGAAAGCAAAAAAGGAAAATAGAACATTGCATGAGTTACTCATAATATAGCCAAGAAGACAGAATGTGTACATATATTAAAAATATTGAATAATGAAATATATGTGCCATGTTATGTATTATAATCTATAACTAATATTCTGGGTCAAAAAGAACATTTTTATAGGTTATAGATAATGCAGAAAAGAAAGGAATTAAACAAAAACTTCAGTATATTTATTTACTCTGGAAAGTAGGCAAATTGCTGCTAATTCATATTGAACAATATTACTGTTCAAGTTGCTCTCTATATGAAATAAATCAACAACAATTGGTAGCCAATTATTTAAAGTTAATTATAATTAAATATGAATTACTTACCACCTACTTCTTTTGTACTAAAAACTGTTTTTACTAATAGATATTTACACATAATATTGAATCTTTTTACTATAATTGCATTAATCTCAACTCCTACCTGTTGTTTAGCCAACCAAGTAGCTGTAATTACATTCATTATAGATCTTATGTGAATGGACAATGGTTGGTATGTTGGGCCCATTAGGTATATAAATTTTAGCTAGCTATTATGGGTTCCATGACAACTATTTTCACCAAAACATTATTAATTTGATTCCAGAAAATTTAACCCTATTTTCTGTAAACACACAGAGTATAGTGATATGCATTCATTCATGCAGATGTTTGTTCTAATATGATAGCTCTTTTCTACAACAGTAACAACTGTATTCCTGATGTATGTGGGTTTTGATTTATATGGTCTTCATTGAGAATGATAGATAAGACTGTACGGTTCTGTAGTCTCATGCCTTATCCATCTCTTTTTAATTCTGTCTCTTGTCTATAATAGAAATATGTGCATTTTGGGAAAATCTATCCTTGGCTCCTCCTGTTCCTGGGACCAGCACAAAGTTCCTTCACTAAGTACCAGGTTCTCAAGGACTTTATCTCATTCACAAAAACTTGTACCTTCAACCCCAGCCTCTCTCGGACTGTGTATTTCATCTCTTGACTCTCGGGCATTCCCTCATGTTGGGGTCCTTGCTTATGTCCTTAACGCTATAATTTTGTGTGTATTTTATATATATATACACACAAAGTAAAAAAATGCAATATAGATATATACTACATTATTGTGTACCCTGGGGTTTTCCTATTTTCTTAAAAACCTAAATTTTGTCCTTTACACTCTTTACACCATGTGTGTGTGTGTGTGTGTGTGTGTGTGTGTGTGTGTGTGTGTATGTGTGTAGATATATAGATGAGAGTGTGACAGAGTGAAGTTAGAAACTCCTGGCATCATCCCTGGAGGTGATAATGTACTTGTAGGGATATTTTGTGTGACATTCTGATATTGGCCTTATAGTACTCTCCGTTTATTAAAGGTGGAGGTGGAATGCACGTTACCAAGGTATTAGTTTTTGTTACATGGGAAAAGGTAAATTAGAATAGGAAGGACTCTTGATCTTTCACTAGATTGCTAACTGGCCAAATATCTATCATAGCTAATATTATTGCACAAAATAACTATCGTTTGACAATAATTTTGAATCTCATCTTGTCTGAGTTCCATCCACAAAAGTTAAATGAAAATGTATAATTCACTATCATTTTTGCAGCTGAGAAGATAGACTTAAGGTAGGCTTTTGGGAGTTGAACACTGACTTTGTAAATGCTAGTATGGCAATCATATGATGATTAATATTTCTAAGCCTCAGATTCTTTTTCCCTACATAATAGGTACTAATAGTCCCAATAGACCACTTTAAGAATTCAAATGGCAGATACATATAAATCCTTTAGAGCATTGTCTAGTCCTAATAAGCATACAAAAATGATGTTACTACAATGACTCATCATTATTTACCTAACATGATGAAGTACTTTTTATTTCAAAATCATGAAAAAAAAAGACTTGACATAAATTCCATGATGTCATGGTCATGTGATGAGGGCCTTATTGTACACCAGATGCTATTCCACATTCGAAAATGCAAATGAATAAGGTATTCATCTCAGAGGTGCCACACCTAACCCTCCATGAGAACTGAACTCAAAAAGCAAACCACAGTATTGATCATTTTTGATCACGTAGACTATACCACATCGACAAGGACATGAAGCTATGGATTTAAAAAATGAAAAGGTTGCATCTAGCCTTGATTTTACCCACCTATCTACTAGGAGGTCGCAACTGGGAAGCGATGATTGTGGGTGAATCACAAGCAACCCAGAGCTTCATTCTCTCCTGGCAAGACATTTTAAGCTTTTATTTTAAGCCTCCTCCTGACACCTGGTGTCATTAGCCTCTTGAAAGGCTTTGCCTTTAATGCAGCCAGTTTACTTTGAGCTGTCAGGTGATGAGTTTCATTACCTCATTTTTTCTCTTATTTTAAGCTGACAGCTGAGCAGAGAGGAGAAAACCACTGGGAAATAGTGAAAAGATTCCGGTGAAGGAGTCCCTTTCTGGCCCCTGTCTTCACCCTCCCCCCTTTTTCCTCAGCGAGTTACTTAGTGGCCCTTATCCCCTCTCAGTAAAGTGAAAAGGTTGTGTCCAGAAAGATCATGCTGGCCCCTCTGAGGCAGACTCACTCTTCAGGCAGGCGGGGGACTTGCCCCATGGTGACCCAGAATCCTGAGTCACAAAGCATCGGGGTCGACTGGGTCCCCTGTACCGCGCTGTTCTTCCTGGAATGCTGCTAAATGCACTCAGGAGTTCTCTGGGGTGATTTGAAAAGTTTTTGTGCAATTTGGTTTTCAGAAATGACAGCACAGTAAAAGCAATATGCTCCAGTGCCTAGGATGTTCAGCAAGATTGAATGAAGAACAAATGTAATTCTATCAGTGCTGAATTTTCCTTAAGTTCTCTCCCCGCAGTACCAGCTAAATGGCATTTCTAAAGTATTTAGGAGGGTAGCATCATAGAGTTTTTGTCACTCGCAAGAAACTTTAGCTGACTTCTGGGAAAAATAACCAAGCCTGAAAATGGACTTCCCACTCTGCAGGGGAGACACTGCCATTACTTTATGGTTCCATGAGTTGATATTTAGGGAACACACGCAGGGGACTCAGCTGAATGGAAGGGTCTGCAAGGTACTCTATCTGATTTTGGCAGCAAATTGAGTCCCAAAGCAAATTGGCCAGAAGGCGGAGAGGGGAGTTTGTGATGATAATGCCCTAGAAAGAATTTAATACAATTCAAAATCTCAATTCTGAAGATAAAATCCTGCCCTATTCTGCATTCTTGTGAACTGTATATATACACTGGCCTCAACACATGGAGGAAGTGACTATAAAGAAAATGATATAAGTGAAAATATATGGGACAAGTGAGCTTCTTTGCCATTGTATATAAGGAGGCAAATCCAATCACAAGCTATCCAGAGTAATACACCTACTGACATTTATTGCTCCCCTCTGTTCCCAGTATAGTATATCTGTTTGGTTGTTTCCCTGCTTTCTAACTCTATAAAGTTTATGACCTTCCAAAATTTGCTGTATTTTTGTCTACTTCCTCCCTCCCTCTCTCTGTCTCTCTGTTTCTCTCTCTGTCTCTCTCGATAACATCTTTTAAAAATGGGGAAGGGGTTGAGACTCTTTCATCTCTGCATCCTCCCTCTGAACACCAATTCTGGCCCCAAAAGTGAATTCTTACCTGCTGTTTGATCATTGTTACCGAGGTCTAGAGACAAGAATTTGCTTGTCTCTTGACCTTTTGTTATTTTTTTAATCAAGGTGAGGTGATATCTACTAAAGACACAAGTCCAAAGCTGTGAAACACACTAGAGACATTCAAATACTAAAAATGTCTCTCTTTGGATTAAATTATCAGAAGTTTCAACAAAGGTCCAGGGGTCCAGAACAGGATTGCCGAGTTTTATAAAGATTTTTTTCATACTCGATCACCTTGTACATTTACGTTTTCTCTGAGGCTGCTTTTTTCTTACAACCACAAAGCTGAGAAGTTGGGTCAGAGACCATCTGGCCCAGAAAGCTGAAAATATTAACTGTGTGACCCTTTTCAGTGAAAGTTCACCAATCTCTCTGGTGGGTTATTCAGAAGTCAAAAATATAATAATCGACATTTCTGTTAGGAATTTGTTAAATCCAAATAAACAGTGTTTTTATGCCACAGTCAGGCCAACATGTTTTTTTCAGATGTGTAATAATCTCTCAGTGTATTCTTCACACATGTATGTCATGGAAACCATAAGTAGGTTCTGTTGGAATTACAGCAAATCAAGTTCTTGTTTTTTGGACACAGGTTGTGTTGTTCACTGGTAGTCGTACTATCACTCTGACTCATTATACCATCTTGGACATTGGTTTTGTAATTTCCTCTGATGTAAATGACATTGTTCCTGGCATTTATCACTTCCTGTGGCATTCTGGTACTGAGATATAGTCTAACCAGGAAAAGGTTCTAGATGCGAGTATCACCACAGCCACCTAAGGCCCTTTTCTACATGGATCCACTGGAGATGGTATGCACTTTGTTGTGAGAGAAAGAAACACCACCTGGATTCATGCAGAATGTGTTGGGACCTTGGCACTGGAAAATATTAACAATGACATCAGTAGCAGTCTAAAAGAGTCTTCAAATAGGGCTCCTCTCCTTCTAAAATGCTTTCCACCTTGCTTTTTGAAGGAAGCATTTTAAAAACACTTTGCTCCTTGATGCCCTCAGTCAGCTCTGTGAACACAGTTGCCCCATTTATTTTCCTTCTGTGTTTCCGAGATCCTAGATTTCCACCTATTTTCACATAGGCCACAGTACAAGTACTTGGGCTTGGGTAAAGAACGGTGCCTACCTTCTGATAACTGAGTGAATGTTTGTGTACTTCATTGTGCACCATGATGGCTAGATAAGTATGAGAAGATAATTGTCTTTCTCTTGCTTCCCCATCTATGGAAGCTCCACCAAATCTCCCCCCCGCTCTGGCCCATCCAAATGAACACAGCACCATTTTTCCTGCTCTCTGAACCATCAGCACTACACCTGATGTCACCTGTGAAACTGTGACACATCTTTAGAGTTGCCTTCATCAGGAGATGCTGATTGCCTGTGAAGATGCCCAATATCCTCCTTGTCCATAGGGATTTCTCTGCATATCACACCCCCGCCCCACCTCCAGCTGTGTTGAGTGGATCTGAAGGACTGAAAACGAGCTTTACACTTACTCTTTCAGACTCTGGAAGTTCTAATAAGACAGTAATGATACATATTACTTTCAGAGCACTTTCTCTGTGCCGGGCTTTTGTTATCTCACTTTATCTTTACAATGATATCCTTGAGATGGTTATTACCTTATGGTTCTTCCTTTACAGAAAGTCCGCTCTAGACACAGTGAGGCTAAAGTAGAGACCTACCTTGTAGGAATGAAGTGAGTAACCAAGTAAGCTTGAGACTGCAAAGCTTGCTAGAGGAAGGGCTAGAACTTGAGCGCTGGTGCTGGCAGGAAGGTAGCTCTCTGGCAACTGGGCTGCACCATGATGAGTGGGTGGGGATCGAGACACACAGATGTGGAACTTGTGAGTCACTCAGATTCCTCACCTCGTTTCTCTGATATAGAATGTGTCAACAGCTTGACCACTTGTGTTGGTGAGACCATGGAGAAAAAGAACCCTTGCACATTGTGGGTGAAGATTTGAGTTGGTGCTGCCTCCATGGAAAACAGTTTGGAGATGCCTTAAAACACTAAATATAGAAAAAGCATTTGAGCCAGCAATACCAGTTGTAGTGTGTACCCAAAGAATCTGAATGTACTAATTCAAAAAGATACATGCATCTCTATGTAGTATTGTGTACAAAAGCCAACCCATGAAAACAAAACAGATAGCTGGATCAAGATGTAGAATGTATATTCCACAGAATACTGTTTGGTTATTAAATAAGATCAGATCTTGCCTTTTGAGATAACATGGATGGGTGTTATATGAAGGTGATTATGCTAAGTGAAATGAATTATAATATGAAAGATGATAATTACCTGACAAATTCCTGAATATGTGGACTATAAAGAGTCACAGCAAGTGAACCAATGGATCAACACAAAGATACCTCTAGGACTCTGCAAAAATATGAGTTACATGACGGGAATGGGAAGGAGGGTGGGAGAAAAGATTGGGAAGAATAATTCTGAAATTAGAGCTTTGTTGGTGAGTACAGTGAGCATTTCATATGATGAAAGTATGAAAAGGTACCTCCAAAACTTATATTGTCTTTAAACTGATGGTAAATGAATACAATTTTAATAAAAAATAGATTACAAAGAAAAAAGTCACCTAAATTCTGTGTTCAAACTACTTGAAAATACAGTTACAAAATATATTTGGGGATGGGATGCTATTTGTTTATCTTATATATGCTAACATGAACTTAGGGCATTAAATAAGTTCATGAATTGACAGTATATTGCATGGGATTGTGGGGAGTGTCATGAGGCAAAACTGAAATCAGTCAGGGAGATATTTTTGAGGATATGCTTTCTAAAAGTTCCTTTGAGACCCTTCAGAAAGGCAGTCAATGCACCGCCCCCAAAACCTCCTCCTCCCTAGTTGGAAGATAAAATGGCTATTATCATCATGGGTCACTTCAAGTTCAATGGAACTTACTGTCTGAGAAAAAAATGGCCAAATAAAACGCAAGTTTTCTGTCTATTGCCATGATAAATGTCTGACCTACTTCAAGATCCTTTTGCTGTGGTTCAGCTCATTTCCATGCAGTCAAGTCCTATATGCCAATAATGATGAAGAGCATGAAACACCAAAGGATTCTTGGGATTATCACTGCAGACACACAGCACTTCATTTAAGCAGCTTTCCAAATGTCTCCATTGTGAATCTGATGGAAGGATTTAGCGGAAAACCTTGCATCTGTGAGATGGAACCTTTGAACAGAGGGTGTGACACGGAAATTGCCACTGTGTGGCATCCTGATTATACAGTCTGCTTTTAGGACCAAGCTGACTCACAGTTTTGCATTCTTTCACCGGGATACTTGATAATGAAGATATTTCTTCATCTCTCATGTGCTGCAAGTTTCTTCTCTACTAAGCCATCATGTTTAGATTGCCCATAGGAGAGGGGACTAATTCAAAAGCAGGATTTCATTAATTTGAGAAATCTATGATAAAGGAAGAGCTTTAGCAGAGAGATTTGGTCTCTGCAGTACCCACTGCTACCCTCTGACAATCCACTCATGATGACTAGATTGGAAGATTATTGTTGGTCCTTGTAGATAGCTGGGTTTCTCAGGGCTCCCATGAGTTGAACGGAACCAAAATTCTGAGATCAAAAGCAGACAA